>CAJQZJ010031764.1:6088140-6100851 GCA_907164525.1 Lophiomys imhausi
TGTGTGTGTGTGTGTGTGTGTGTGTGTGTGTGTGTGTGTGTGTGTGTCTGTCTGTGTCCTATAACTCTCATCCAGACTGGGTGGGATTTCCTGCATTACAACCTAATAGTGTATTTGGCAGGTGAACTCAAGCATGAGCAGCTTTGAGACCCCACCTTACATATATTTTGTTCTCTAGGAGGTCCACTTGTGGGGGTCACATCTGCCTTTAAAAAAGAAGTGCTGTAGGAGCCAGGTAGATGGTGTAGTCAGTAACAAGGACCTGAATTCGACATGCAGAACCCATGTAAAAAAGTCAGGCACGAGGCGGGCAAAGCCACATGCCACTGAGCTGTACATCCTGAGTTTGATTCCCAGTGCTGAATTCTACATGGTGAAGGAGAGCACCCACTCCTACAAGTTGCCCTTTTGACCATCACACATGAACCATGGCAGGGGTACCCCAATACAGAGAGTTATGCGTAAATAAATAAATGTAATTTTAAAAGATTGTGAAGTTGGGTAGCATTGGGCAGGCAGAAACAAGCAGATCTATGGGGCTTATTGGTCAGTCAGCTTAGCCTACTTGGCAAGTTCCAGGCTGGTCCAAAAAGATGGTGAACAGCACCTAAGGAACTAGATGTGCCCAAGGTTGACCTGTTATGGTCTGTACATGCATATGCATGCACACATATACACCTGTACCGACACACACACACACACACACACACACACACACACACACACATACACACACACACACACAGAGAAGGGTGATAGAACTAACTACAGCTGAGAACATTGCATAAAACATAGAAACTCTTTTAACTCAGTGAGATCCGTCCCTCCCTGCACGTGTGTCCACCCTTGCATGCAGCCAGGCTTTGTCATGCCTTACATGCAAGCCACTCCCTTCATCTTGTGTTCAACTAAATTAAAACAAAACACTCAAACCATGTTTTGAGATAGGAGGGCACAGTAGCTATGTGGGATCCTGAGGAACTTTCCATTATGTCCCGTTCTTATCAAAAGCTCAGTTTCATCTTGTTAGACATTCGCTTTAGAAATTTGTTTAGAACCTAGCTTCTGCCCACTTGTGCTCCTGGTGGTTTCCGACACTTTAATCTATCCCCTGAATGAGTTTCATCTCCATGTGTATGGATGTAAGAATACCTCTGTAACCATCTCCATGTCCAGTGCTGGGCATATGCGCTTATTCGGCACCTTAGGCTGCTTCCTCATGCTTACTTTATTTTATTGCATTTTCTGCTCTATATAGGTGTTTCTTTGTGATAAGAACACTTAACAGTAGGATCTTTCTGTTATAATATCATGTTAGCAAATTCTAAACACATATCTTTAAGCAAAGGCTTGTGTTGTTCAGGAACCTCCCAGAAAGTGAATCTTTGTATCCTTTGAAGACAATTCCCCATTTTCTGCTCCCTCCTTCTAGCTCCACTTTACTCTACTATTGCCCTGTAGTTTTGAGTCCTGTAGTTCTGACTACTTTATTTTACATTGTTATTTTTTATTTGTTTGTTTTAAGACACAGTCTTACTCCACATCTCAGTCTGGCCTGGAACTCAATATGTAGCCCAGATGGCCTTGAGTGCCCTATAGTCCATATGCCTCAGCCACCTAAGTGTTCAGATAATGGGTTCATGCCACCATGGGCTAGCTTTAAATACGTCACAGAAATGACTTCATGCGGTGTTTACTCTCCACATCTGTCTGTATTGATTAAAACGGTCATCTTCCATTTTAAGGCTAAGTTATTCCTGAGTTGTTGTGACAGAACCACACATTCAAATATATTGCTGGAAATATCAGAGAGCTGTTTGGTATGGAATATTCTAGAAGGTTCTATAAGCTTCAAAACCTCTTAGGCACTTGGAGTAAATACATCAAATACAAGACACAAAATTCATCCAACTAAGAAAAGTAGATAAAAGTAGATACTATTTGTCATGTGCACTAGCATTTTATGGAGCTATTTGAAGCTAACCATAGAAAACCATGGTGGCAGTGACAAGGTTGTGAGGAGCATATGCCATTTGAGACTAGGTTCCAGGCACAACTACAGTGTCCCTACAAATGAACCATTCAGAGACAAAGAAGTGGTGACCAAGTTGAGATAGTTCAAATGCTTGCAATCAGACGGGGTTGATTTCTTTATGATGCCATTAACTGAGTTGGGTGGCCTTACTGATAAACCATGGCTGTTGTTAGGGCATTGTGTGTATGTGTGTGTGTGTGTTCATGTATGATGGTATACATATGTGTATATGTGGTGTGTGTGTGTGTGTGTGTGTGTGCATGCTTTCCTGGCTCACCCTTCTCTAGTAAAGCTTAGCTTTCCACAGAGGGCATTCAGAAAGAAAGACGTGAAAGAAAAAAGCACACACACACACAAATGTGAGATAACGCATGATTAAGTTTTGACCCCGTAGATTGTTAACCTCCAAAGCTAACTCTGCAGTAGCACAATATTATTAGCAATAAAAGGAATTTGCTTTGCCCTTTTTTTAAATTACCATAAACCGATTGACTGAGACAGAATGATGTTAATATTTAAGAAGTAGGACACTAGATTCTATTATCTCAGAAGCTCTGTCACCAGGCCCTCTCTGTAGTCCTGTTATCTAATTATTGGGCTTAAATTGCATTAGTGTGCTGGCAATTTGTCTACCCCTGGAAAAGTAATTGACATTTGGGTTACTGCTTCATATGTGGGCGACTTGCTAGCCAGTTCCAAAGAGTCCTCTCCTGTCAGGGCAGATTAGTTTAATGTTGCCTGGAAGAAAGGAAAACTCTGTGTTTTAAGGTATGCCACCTCTGTTCCTGGGCACAATTTGGTATTAAAATTTTGGTTCAGTATCAAAGCTGATAAGTCACCTGAGATGAAACTGAACAAGGTTGTCATGACAAAGTAATTAATGGCATTTTTTTGACTTTCAGATGACTTTAAGGGACATATACTTAGTCTTTGCCGGCTTCTTCTGCCATGTTGATAAATATGTATTACATACTTACAGACCATCTTTAACTCTTGTCAGATGCTTTTTGCATGGCTTCAGATTTATCGTCTCTCTGAGTTAAATACAGCCAGGTACACTTGGAATAAAGTAGTGATCTGGTATTACCAGCAAGGGCTGTGGGTTTGCGTAACATGTCAGTCACACTGCTTCTCCCTACACTAGGTACTTGTCTCTGCCTTAAAAAGTGTATACTTTTCTGGGCAAAAATTGAAAGCAGCGTCTCTGACTTTTCCCTTTTCTAGACTTTTCTTTGACATACCAAGTTGGCCAATAGAAGATAGCTGTGGGGAATAGCAGACACTCCACATTTCTCTTTGAAGAAAGAAGATATGTATCCTATGACACGTTAGAGATCATATCTACAGGAAACACAGGATTTGGCCCATATACCCATGGCAGCAGGATGAGTATGGGGGTTTGGGGGGGCAGGCTTGTCCTTCAGAGATCAAAAGGATAAGTGAGGGATATTTAGAGGGTAAGTATCATGAATGGCCAGCCTGTGTTCCTTTACTTGAAAATTAAAGAAGAGTCCTGAAAGTCTTGACATTGATAGGACATTGGCATTTCTACATCTGCAGATACAGGGTCAAGTCTAACAGCAATGAGCCACCTCCCAATTTTGGCTCATCTCTCTCTTCTCTCCCCACCCTTGTTCTCTTTAGGCTGCTGGATTTTTTTCAATTCCAGGAGGCAGCCACGTCTCACTGCTCCCAGGACACAGTCCGTTCATACTCTCTCTGTCAGACTCACTCTTTTCCACTCTCTTCTCTAAGCTAGGTTCCCTTGGAATATACTGAAATGTCACCTCCCAAGAGGCCTATCTCCTGTTACCTCTGTTCTGCCCCTCTGGCTCCTGGCCTCAGCTGGATGCCTCCTGTCTCAGTTATGATTCCAGATGAATGGACCATACCCATTCTCCCTCACCTTCTGAGCTCCACTCCAGAACATAAGCTGCAAGAGGGCAGAGACTTGCCTTCCCCCCACTGCAGGAGTTGATGGTAGGAGATGCTCCACACATTTTCTAGACATAGCTAGCAGTCCCCAATTTTAGGAATATCCTTTGTGATATTTAAAATTAATATATAAATTGTAAGAGTAACAGATTTTTATTAGAACATTTCCATATGTTCTCATAGTGTGCTTTGACTATAGGTACTCCCTATGTTATGGCCAGTACACACATTTCCTTGTCATCTCTCTTTTAGTTATATGTCATTTTTGTTTGTTATTATAGACTCTACATAGGAGGGAAACATGTAATCTTTTACTTCTATTTTTAAATGATTTCCTATTATTTAGGTGTCAGGTGTGTGTGTGTGTGTGTGTGTGTGTGTGTGTGTGTGTGTGTGTGTGTTTATGTGGTTCCTGAAGGGGCCAGAAGAGGGTGTCAGATCCTCTGGGGCTAGAGTTGTAGGTGGTTTTAAGTGTCCTGACTTGGGTAGTGGTCAACAGCCCAGGTCATCTAGAAGAGCAAGAAGATAGATAGGACTGGTGATATGGCTCAGCAGTTAGGAGCACTGGTTGTTTTTTCAAAGGCATGGGGTTTGATTTCCAGCACCTACCTGTTAGTTCACAACCATTTATAACTCCATTTCCAGGGTATCTGATGCTCATTATAACCTCTATAACCACTAGATACGAAAGTGGTACACAGCCGTATATGCAGGAAAAACACTCTTAGACGTAAGATAATAGTTTTTAAGAGAAGGTCTCCTAACTGCTGGCCGGCTCTCTATCCACTGCTGGTAGTTGTCTTTCTGAATGTAGCTTATTTCATTTAACATGGTTGTTTCCAATTTCATCCAGCCTGAAAAAGAATATATAACCTCATTCTTATTTATAGCTGAATAAAGCCCAATTGTGCTGGGGTATACCACATTTTCTTTGTCCCTCCATCAGTGGCCACCTAGGCTGATGTCACAGTTCAGCTATTGGCATTACTTCTGCCAACTTGAGGTCCTTTCAGTATATACCCTTGAGTGGTATAGAAGGATCATATGGAAGATCTATTTTTCATTTCTTGAGTAACATACATAGTGATTTGCTTTGTAGTTACCCTCATTTGCATTCCTGCCAGCAGCACAAGCTCCCAGGAAGTCGCAAAAACAATAGTGTTGTCAACACCGTTCCCCAATGGAAACATCTACTGTAGCAATGGTACCCATCCACCCACACAGCTTCCCTCCCCTGTGCTAACCCAGTCTTCTGTAGGCAGGTGGCACTTGCTTTGTTTAATTCCTTGCTGTCTTGTACTTTTATTTGGACATCTTCTATCCCCTTCTTTGACAATACCTTCAAAGATAACATTGATATTTTAAGCACAGGAATTAATTTTTTTGTGTGTATCCATACACAGGGTAAACACATCAAAATTCATTTTCTTAAAATAGTATATTGAAGTGTCATCAGGGAGATGCTAATTTTCTAGGTGAGTGAAGAAAATGTCATGAATTTGAGAGGAAATGAGTGGGGACAAGCCAGAGGTTGGGGGGGGTAGAGAGAGGAGTACAAGTGATGTAAATACACTGCTCATGTAGAAAATTCTCAAATTAGAAAAGCAAAGAAGTCTGGGAAGATAGCTCTGTTGCTAAAGCGCTTGCTGTACAAACAAGAGGACCTGAGGCTGGTCCTCAGAACCCACATGGCGATGCACACTTTAAATCATGGTGCTGGGGAAGTGGTGACCCAAGGTTCCTTGTGGCTCACTGGCCAGCCTGGCTAGCTTCATCACTGACGTCTAGCTTCAGTGAGAGACCTTGTCTCTGACCAAGTTGGAAGAGCTACCAAACATACATACACGTGTATACATACACCACACACACACACACACACACACACACACACACACACACACACACACGCACATCTGCACACATGTCCACATATATACAAACACACACAAGAGTAATAATAAAGCAAAGGGTTGTCTACATCCAAGTTCTGTCAGGATCTTCCGAGAAGCTTCCTGGGTTGTTTTCCTAGTAGTGTGACTCCGCTCTGTTCCACAAGGTTTCGGCATAGCTGCCTGTGACAGGAATGGGAATTAACCACCCCCCCACCACCCACCACAGGCAGATTGATGGTTCTGTGTCCTCTCCTTTTCTCCTCAGTGCTCTGATTCTGTTAGTTTCCAAGGCTCTGGGTGTTCAGTGGAGCGTTTTGCATAAGACATACTTTGTCTTTTATCTTTCAAGCAATGGCGTTAATACAATCTATAGGAAGCCATGAACGAGGCTGATAAAATTACCTAGCAGCTCAAAGGTTTCTGCGCTCAGCTATCTCAGCAGAATTCAGAAGGGAATTGACAAGATTAGGGAGAGGGGACCCGCATGACAGGGCTGCTACCTGGAATGATGAAATCCAAGATTGTTTTCTCTTTTCTTCTTCTTCAGGGAGAGGTGGTCAAGAGGGGAGTGTGGATGGGGAAGTAGAGGACAGTCAAGGAGAGCTCAGTTCCTAAACTTGTTTCCTGAGGCCAAAACATCTAAGAAATAAGCTGTCACCTGCTGGTTTAATTATTTGCCTTACTAAATATGGTGACTTTCTTATTCCTTACTAATTATGGAACAGTAGTGATAGAGCCATGTTTCAGAAAGTAAACCCGAACAATCAGTTTATTACCCATGTTTCTTTCTTAACATAGGGAGGATAGGAATGGTAGTCATGAATCTCTTATGATTTGAAAGAAAAAATATTTTTAGGGCTACAAGATTTTATCATCAAGATTCTGTATAATATATTTCCATGCACGCAAAGATGCATGTTTAGATGAATGAACAGATACTTAGATAGAAATACATTTTTACTTTCAAAAGTAAGAAGACACACCATTTTAACATGCAATTCATATTTAATATAAAATATGTAAGTTAAATGATTGGAAAAGTTCAGATGAATGCCTTTTTGTTCAATGAAATAATTTTTTTAAGTAAATTCTATATAATTTTCATATGGCATTGAATAGGGACATATATTTTTTTCTTTTTAGATCTCCATTTGAAATTAGCACAGACTTTTTTATTTTGGATAAATGAGGACAGATTAGGTTTCACTATGTAGTCCAGGTCAGCCCCTAGCTCATTGTTCTCTTGTCTCTACCTTCTGAGTGCTGGGATTGTAGCTATTGGTTACCAACACTGCGCTGGCTAATTACTGTCACTTGATCCAAACCTAGACATATCTGGAAAGAGGAAGTCTTACTGAGAAAAGGTCTCCATCAGGACGGCTAGTAGGCAAGTCTGTGGTGCCTTTCTTGATTAATGATTGATATGGGAGGCACAGGTCACTATGGGTGATGCCACCTCTTGGTGGGTGGTGCTGAGTTGTATAAGAAGTCGGCAGAGCAAGCTTTAAGGAGAAAACCATCAGCTTGCAGTGGTCCTCCGTGGGCTCTGCTTCAGTTCCTGCCTCCAGGTCCCTGCCTTGAGCTTCTGCCCAGACTTTCCGTCATAATGAACTGTAAGGTGACAGCTGAAATAAACACTTTCCTCCCCAAATTACTTTGGCTCATGGTCATTGTCACAGCAATAGGAGACAAACTAGGGTGCATGCCCTCCTGTATAAACTTGTTTTCTAGCACCTGGCTATCAAAGCATCATTATCAGCTGTTCTCTACTCAGTCATCTCTTAAATTTTTAAGTGTTTCTATGACATTATAAGATTTAAAAATTTAAAGCAGTTGGAGCCTACATTTATATTTACTACCATATACATGTATCTGTCTGTTATCTAGCTAACTCTGCATATCTGTCTACATATCTATCATCTATATCTCTATTTTTATAACCTTCTACTTATATATTATTTATCCCTGCTTCCTATTAGCTATCTCCTTGTCTGTGTGTCTGTCTGTCATCTGTCTTTCTATATCCAAAACCAAATAATTTTTGGAGTTTTCTCCTCAAAAAAATTACATGGTATGCGATAAACACCACAATTGTAGAATGCACTATCTTGTATTTTGTTTAGGACTTGTTATAGTACGAGTGTGAAATGTCTCCCTCAGGTTCTTGTGTTTGGAACCCTTGCCCCCATTTGATGGTGTTGTTTTTCAAGGCTGTGAATGAGGTGAGCCCTGGCTGGAGGAGGCATCACTCAGAGCATGCCCTAGGTTATACATGTCCTGTTTCAGACCAGGGCTCTTTGCTAGTTGATCTTTAAAGTAACATGACTGGTCACCTGACATCCCTGCCTCCTCAGCTGTGAGTCACCTTGGCTGACAAGCCGCCCACCAGGACAGACCAGATATCTTGGACCAGGAGTCAAAATGCATTTTTCCTCTTTTAAGTTGCTTTTTGTTGGGTGTTTCCTCACAATGACAAGAAAACAAACTCCCAAAGTCATAATAGGAATACCATCAAAAATTTTTTAACTTAATTGTTAAAAATAATGTCTTTTTCTTGGTGGTAGCACATTATTAGATTTTTTTGACATTTATGACCATGTTTATTTAGGTTTTTTTATGGAATACATGAAGCACAGTACATGCCTATAATGAGCTATTATTTTTTTTTATTTATTGCTTCTAGTTACATCTCCATCACAGTGCCCTCACTTTATTATTATTAGATTTTTAAAATGTTTTTATTTTGATGTATGTGTGCATGTGTGTGTATGTGTGTGCATGTGTGTGTGTGTGTGTGTGTTGTATTATTTGTGAATGTGCGTGTTTTGGATGTGGGTTTTGGATCAAATGTGTCTCGGCATGGTGTGAGATCACAATACCACCTTTGTTGTCAGTTTTCACCTTTCCAAACCTTGTGTGTGACAGGGTCCCCGTGTGGCTGTGTACACCAGGCTAGCTGCCATGGAGCTTCACTAGTTCTCCTGTCTTTGTGCCCCAGCAGGGGTTCATGGGATTACTGACACATCTGCACTTGCTCTTTTTATGGGTTCTAAGCATCTAAACTCAAGTCTGCAGGCTTGCACGGTGGGTACTTTTGCCCACTCTGCCAACTCCCTTGCCCCAATTTTTCTTTTATACTGTGCCTTTACTTTGATTAATTTTCCTGTTGAAAACACATTTTGTCCTGAGGAAAGGACAGTGACCATTGAGAAAAATATGACTGTAGGTAGAGGCTTCAGATTGTTCATTCAGCAGACAACCATCTACCTAGTGCTTTGGGAGAGCCTGATGGTTGATTGACTAGACATTTCGGTGGAGAGTGAGATCTGCTGAGCCCATGGTTCCTTGAAGAAGATACCTCACCTGGCCCATCTCAGGACCAGGGACCTCTCAGAGAAGTGCCAGATCAAAAATATCCTTCCTACATCAGTCAGCAAGTGCACACTGACCGCTGTCTGTGTCAGGAACGAGTACAAGGTGATGGGCCCTTTGCCTTCTGCACTCTGCTGGCTTTCTGACTCACTCCCGTCTCAGAAGTGCATTCTCTTTCTTTCTTTTTTTTTTTTGTTTTAGTTTCTTTTGTTGTGCCTATAATATGTGTGTGCACACACATAGGGTCATGCGTGTCCTCGTGCATACATGTGGACACCGCAGGTTGCTGTTCTGTGTCTTCCTGTATTGTTATACACCTTATGTTTTGAGATAGGGTCTCTTACAGAGTCTAAAGGTCACTAACTGGTTACCCTGTCTGATTGGCAAATGCTTGGATCCACCTCCTTCCCACCACTTTTCATGACCGGGGTTATGGGGGCAGGCCAACATGCCTGGACTTTACCTGGGCATGGAACCTACAACTCATGTCCTCTGAGGAATAAACACATTATACACTGGACTATCACTCAAGCTCCTTGTCTCTGTTTCTGCCATTACCTACACATCCCTGGTCCATTTCTTTCTTGGAACACAGGAACCAGGAAGCCCGGAAAGGTGGCCTCCGCACTAATACACTCCTAGGATAAAGGTGCAGGTTTCCCATGTTTAATTATGCCTGCAGTTAGAAGAAATTCTTATTTCTTTGTGACTTTGAAGAATCAAGACCATCTCCACGAAAGAGTCTGTGTTTCTTGTTCTTTATGAAGAACCAAATCTGCAGCACCAGGAGATGGCGGCACTATGACCGTGACGACTGGTGTGGAGCTGCAGCTGGCTCCCTTACCTGGTGAGCTCTAGCCATATTGCTGCAGGCCACTGCACCCACAGATGTTCCTTCCCCTCCATGCAGACTCTCTGTCTCCAGCACGTGTGTGTGTGTGTGTGTGTGTGTGTGTGTGTGTGTGTGCATATGCGTGTGATTGAAAAGTGACTTTGTGGAAGTTTCAGATTTTAGGTATAACCTTGTAGAACTCTGAAGAGGATGACGGTGTCAAGCTGTAAAATCTTCCCAGAGATGTGGAGAAGCAGGGAAGACTGCAGATAGATAGAAGTCGCTCTGTTTCTTCTCAAGAGAATCTCAGCACTTGCATTGAAAATGCACTGGACCATTGTCTTTCCCCAAACCCAGCTCTGCCGGGGTCTGACCATGTTTAGCTGTGGAGATAGACAAGATGTTGAGGTTGGTAAGGCCATAGAACCCAGTCTCCTGGGAAGGAGCTGCTTGATGTGAAGCCATGGAAAAGGTGAATCCATTTTCCCACCGAAGCATGCCCTCCTTTGTAGGCCTTGCTGCAGGCATTCATATTGCAATGAGGGCCACGTGTTTCTTTCGCATCTGTAGAAAAGATTAGCAGTAAATACAACTGTAGAGTCACTCGCAACCTTCCATATCAACACACTTATTTGCACAGTTAATTCCATCCAACCTTAGGACTGTGACCCCTCTCTCATGTGAGGGATCAGGACAATGCAATCAATTTGCAGATGAAGCAGACAATTGAGCATTCAAAATGCTCATCGCTGGCTTGATCTTGGGCCGGCCTCATGCAGGCAACCACTGCTGCTGTGAATTCATGAGGGCACAGCCTCAACACGTCCAGAAGAAACCGTTTCACAGCACGAAGCTGCACCCCTAGCTGAACAGCTATTGGTACCTGATGGCTGCTGCATGAGGGAAGTTAGTATTCTTCAGGAAGCTTACCTCTTGTTGCTTATGCTCCAGAGGATGGCCCTACACCCATGCACATGCAGCAGCACTAATTGGACTCAGTGGGTTAAAAAAAAAAAAAAAGACATGGGTTGGGAGGGGCTTATGGTTGGGATTTCTGGGAGGAGTTGTGGGAGGAAATTGGGGCAGATGGATATAATCAAAATTCATTGTGCACACATGTATGAAATCCTGAAAAAAATAAAGAAAATTATATTTAGAATACATCTCATCGCAGAGATGTGCTGAGTATTCTCATCAACACTCATGTCCTCACTGCCCACCTGCTCTTAAACGCCACCCATGTCTCCCAGATTATCTTCCAACTATCACAGAAACTTGTGTGGGCTCTTTGACCTTCAAGAAACAGGGGACATGCCGTGGTCACTGTCTATTGAGTTACCCTCCTACCTGGAAGTGAGGTGCACGCCACCTGACACCTCAGACCTTTCTAGCCAGAGGCAGTGTTTGATCTGCTGGGCATCGGTGGAGTGGCAGGGTTTCCTCATCAGCTGTGTCCCATCTTATTAGCTCTTCTTGGCCTTTCCTTAGTAAAGCATCAGGGCTGACTCTGGCCAGAGCTTGTATTCCTGTCCCTCCGGGGTTAGTTTTTTGGTTGTTGTCTTGTTTTAAATGGCTATATTTTCTTTCTCTGGACAGGAATAGCACAGAGTTAGGATTTCACAGAGCTTTAATAATAATTTATTCTTCAAAGGCTTAGCCGTCTTTTCTTCCCTCTGGGGAGTCTTCAAGTTAAGTGAGTGACAGCCCTGTGTGGACTGGGGTGGCTGAAACCCTCAGTCTCCTCTCGGGGCTGTTTTGGCTTCAGGAAGCTGTGTGTTGTAACTCCACAGTTGAGAGACTCGGTGATGATATTGATAAAAGGATCCAGGCTGAGCAACATCATCCATGTGCCATCATTCTCTGCCACAGAGTGCCAATGGAGACCAGTGGACTACTTGCAGTAGTCAGTCCTCTCTTCCTGCCATGTAGGTCCCAGGGACTGGACTCAGCTAGGCTTAGTCACAAGTGCCTTTCCCAACTAAGCCATCTTGCTGGCTCCCATTCCTTTGGCTTTGACATTGAAAATGATGCACCTGGACCCCAGCCACTTGCTGACACTGAAGGCCACAGAGGATGCCACTGTGTCCTGAAAGCTGGCTTCAGGGGACTGAAATTATCTGTAGCATGCTCAGCATCTGGAGAGCCTTGGCACTGTCCAGAAATGGCTTCTACAGGTTCAGTCTAATCTCAGGTGTGGGATTGTATCTTGTATATACGCAAAGACCTGACCAAATAAAGGATGTTTGTTCTCTCAAAGGATTACCATATAGCTAGTAAGAATGAAAAGTCCTGTTGGGCAACTGGGTCAGTGAGTAAAATACTTGTCTTATGAGCTTAAGGACCTGAGTTCAGCTCCTGTGCACAAGTAAAAAGTCAGGTGTGGGGTTGCATGCTTAAAATTCCAGTGCTGGACATTGGTATTGATCTTTGTATATTGATACAAAATTAAGGGTAACGCTTCTTAAAGGTATTGTTCGTAGTAATACTTAAAAATGAAATGTCAAGTTTTGACCTCTCGCTACCAACCGACATAAACTGTTTAGGATAATTAAGAAACGGAAACTAATAGTCATGAAAACGTGTCATTTTGTTAGTTATTATGACAGTCTATCACAGTTATTTTCTAAGCTACTCAGAAATCAAGT
>CAJQZJ010031764.1:6105851-6116060 GCA_907164525.1 Lophiomys imhausi
AGAGATTTGGCCGGGGACAGCTTTTGGGAATTCTTTCTTTAAAATTGTTTTGTTTTATAATTACATTAATTAATTAATTGTGTGTGCGTTTATGCACATGTGATGGCATGTGTAGGTGCCACATGAGACTTTGATGTTGAGCTCATGTTATCACACTTCGCAGCAACTGCTTTTACTCACTGACCCTTCTCATTGGTCCAGATGCTTCTTTTTAAAATCACCATTCTAGCTCTCCCTTGCTCTTCCTCTCCACTCTCCATTCTCTTCTCTCCTCTCTCTGCCGCCTTCCCCCAACTCTCTCTCTCTCTGAATGTGCATGCTGTTTCTCTTCCCCTCTCATATCCAATAAACCTGCCTTTATATAACTTCAAATAAAATTACCAGTCTAAATAATATCAAATCATTCTTTCATGTTCTTGGTTCTCAGTGGTACACTGTTGGTGTTCATCCTCTAAAGTTAAGTTCTCTTTCTCTCTCTCTCTCTCTCTCTCTCTCTCTCTCTCTCTGTGGAAGATTAAGTCAAATTTTTGTTGTTTTGTTTTGATTTTTGTTTCGTAAATTCTACCTCCTTGGAAGCTTCCTTTCCTCTACCCCATGCCTAGAATAGATGCAGTGATTGGAGCTATGGCATCCATCTTCTGACCATTAGGGGACCGTCAAGGGAGAATCACAGATACATCACCTTTGATGTAGCCACCACGTTCTCACATGAAATCTGATGAAATTTTGTTACTGAGAATGTCTGTCTCCTGAGGAATATGTTAGAGCCCAAATTGTGGGACTCCTGTCCTAGAGGGTCTATGTCACTGGGTATTGATGAAAGTGTGCTTTTGACTTTGTGGGAAACAATGTAGCAATGATGCTACTGGTCTATAGACCATATTAGTAACAGTAAGGTGCTAGTCTTATATAAAACACAAGCCGTGTGTGTGTGTGCACATATGTGGGCTTGGAGATGTTGCTCTGTTTGGGGTGGGGGTAGTGCCTCTAACTGACTCAGTTAGGTCAATTGGCCAGAAAGTCCCAGGAGTCCTTCCCACTCTGCCTTCCAGGCACTGACGTCATACATGCCTATGTTTTTGTGGCAAGCACTTGAGAAATCTCCCCATCTCTTCCATAGTCCTGTGGTTCGTGTTGCTTGTGACCCATGGCAGTATGAACTGAATCATTCCCTCTGTCCTCTCAGTCAGAGATGGGTCAAGAGGCACTCACTTTAGGAATATCAGTTGGTCCCCAGTCTCCTCCACAGTCCTCTTTCCTCCTGAGAAGTGGCAGACTCAGTGACAAGATGAGAGTCTGGGAGGAGGTTGAAGGTGGTGTTCGGCAGCAGAAGGCAACTTCCACAAATGTGTCCCCTGATTCTGAGCTGTTGGTAGAACCAGCAAAATGTTACAGAAAACCAGGGTCTCTGCTCTAAACGCTTCATGTCAAACACACGGCTGGCTTAATGTGTACCATTGAAGTAACCCTGTAACTGTGGAGTCGTCTGAAAACATGAGTCTCCATCTACCACCTCAACCCCCACGCTACCCTCAGAACATCCAAATCTGGGTTCTAAAGCCTTTCCTCCAAGGATTAATTGTATCAAGATCATCCCTATCTGGAATGTACATTTAATACTTGGGAATGATGTCAGTAATATATGTAAGAGATTTTTATATTAGATAACTGCTCATTAAAAGTCAACCCTCCCCCCCTAGGGTTTTAAAATAGAAAGTATTCACCTTTTGCAAATGAGGAGAGTGAAATTTTCTTTAACTCATGACACAATGAAAACGGGAAGAGAGGGAATTGCTCACAATACAATATGACTCCACCAAATTTGCATAATTTAGGCATAAAATGTAATACCCTGCTCACACGCTTTTGTCTTGAATGAAATTGGTTTTCAAGTAATGTGTGGGGAATCATAACCAGCTTTAGCAAAATGGATAATGTCAGAGAGAAAAAGTTCCTATTAGCCTAGAAGACGTCGCCGAAGCATGGATCCACTGTGCAATGGTTTTCAAAAGTTTGTCTTGTAACTTAATGTGTAAGAAATTGTGGACTAGACAGAAGTATGGTGGCCAGACTCTTTGATGTTTAATGGGGTAATTAACCATTTGAGACCTTAAGATAATCTTTTTCTAGAAGACTTAAAGTCACTAGGTGATAAATGTTCGAAGAACTGTTTTTTTTTAAAGGCTTATATTCTCAAATCTGCTTTTCAACAAACAGGAAGTTCTTATAAATTTGTACTAGTGATGAATTTTCAGTAGTGCAGAACTGTAGACATGCATCCCATTCTACAGACAGAGAAACCAAAGCTAAGAAAAGGGATGCTTGGCCCAGGTCTTATGCTGAGGCAGCATTATGATTTAAGGGTGTGTTTTGTATGCCCCATAAATTACTTCTTTGATAAATGGTAATAATAGGAAATCTGGAGTCTGCTCGTTGTAAACACCAACACTAACCTTCATTATTTTCCCCCAATGTCTTGCTGATCTTAAATATTGGTGTTTTCTATTCGCTCTCTAGTCTTTGACTTGAGCTGATATGGTCCTTCACTTTTAAAATGTGAGAGCTAGGAAAGCTAATAGGTCATATTCTTTCTGTGTTTTCTGTGAGAATGTAAAAGCTAAATATGATTATTAGCCTGTATACCTTTCTGTTACAGATCAATTAGTCATCTACTATAGTCCTAATTAGAATATGCATTCTCTGAGGTTTTTATTCATGTAGAGTGTGTGTGTGTGTGTGTGTGTGTGTGTGTGTGTGTGTGTGTGTGTGTACATGATGCATGTATAAGAGGAAACACCACTGAGGAGTCTGTTCTTTCTTTCTACCATGGGGGTTCCAGATATTGAAACTGGGTTATCAGGCATGGTGACAGGTGGATTTATCCCCTGAGCCATCTCACTGGCCCCTGAAGCTTCTTCAAATATATTGGATTGGTAAGAGCTTTTTTTTTCCACTACAACTCAGAATGGAGTCTGAGACGTGGAATTTTTGGAAGGTTCTCTACTGGTGATTGCACTGTCCCAGTGATGGGAAATGCTGCTTTGGGTTCTCATCTTGAGAACTACTGTTCTACCCAATGACTAGTCTCCCTTTTGGCTCATTGTAACAAAGACTCCATTGGGAACAAAAGCATAGGCCCACTCCAGTAATAGACACTGATTTCTAAGGCTGACAGTTGGGGTGGCCCCAGAATGGCCTGTGTAAAAGAGGAATTTAAGAAAACACTCACATTGCTTCACTCACACAAGACTCTATGTGGGTGATCTTTTCTCTTCATGCTGTTTCTTGCTTTCTTCATCCTTTTTTGCTAGTCAGAAAACAGGGCAGCCATCATCACAGGGATGTGGAGGCCATTTTGGAATAAGGAAGAACCCAGATTTCCCTCAAGAATAGCTGCAGTAGCTGTGTGTTGCTCACATCTAAACTTTTGCTTTGGGATGAGAAAGGGAGAAAAGGATATATGCTCACCAATGAGAGTAATCCTGCCCTGATCCACTTTCCCAACACATGGAGCCTTTGGGCTTTCTGCTGAGTGAAAAAATACAATGTGCAAGGCCCTCAAGAAGCTGAAAGAAGAACTGCAGTCTGATGCTCTCCTAGGTGCACAGCAAACAAAATGAAGTCACCATCTAACATACATTTACCTATGTATCTTATATTCTTCCATGTCCACCTCAGAATTGCTGATAGCAGCCAAAAGAGGGATCACATAAGTTTCTGTCATAAAATACATGGATAAGCACAATATGATCAACACACACACACATGCAAACTCTCACACACAGATATACACATGTACACATGCACAAACTCTCTCACATACACAGCAACTCACATGTACCACACCATATTATTCAGTCTCTACAAAGGAGGATGTTCTACCATTTGCAACCATGTGGATGAATTTGAAGGCCATTCATTGTGTCAATTAGCATAAGCTGGACACAGAAAGATAAGAACTGCATGATCCTCCTTGTACACAGAATCTAAAAAGTTGAACTCGAAGAGGCAGGCATAAGAATGGTAGCAGCAGCGCCTATGAGATAGAAGGGAGATTAGGCAGATATTGCTCAAGGGATGTAGAATTTTAATTAAGACTGTTATCACGAGATCCATTGGACCATGTGGTGATTTTAGGTAATGACAGATTGTATTGCTTCTTAAAAATTGCTAAGACAGTAGATTTTAAATGCTCTTACAATAATAAATAAATAAATAAATATGTGAGTTTATGCAGATGTTCATTAACTTGACATAGTCATTTGACAAAATACATGTATATATGTTTTCAAGACAATGTCCACTCATATCAATAACTAACTTATATAGATCATTATGATCTATTATATGATATCATTTAATTCTTATATATTAAATAGGTATGTAAAATAAATAACTATATGTATATATTTGTTATAAATAAAGAAAATAAAAGCAGGAGTGGAGAGGAAGAAAAGCATGCCTGACATTTATTGTGACATCTCTCTCCCATGTCCTCAGCTGTTCCAGGTCAGTGGGTGGGTGTGGTGTGTAGGGAGGCTCCCTCCTCTGCTAGTCTTATTGAGAAGCGCTGTTGGTCTGAAGCAGCAGCCTCTGAGAGGGAGTTAAGAGGAATGACAGATCCTTACCTTCTACCCCAGAGGCCACGGTATCCCTCTCTGGTCTGAAAGGCCATTTATAAAGCTCACAGGGTTGCCGTCACTATTTCAAAAGGAAGGAAATCAAAAGTGGTACTCTTTCTCCAAAGAAAAGACCTTTGTGTGGACGGTTTCCATGCCTGCAGTGAGCCTCAGCCACCGACATGTGCTGGATTTAGAAGCTGTGTCCCTGCTTGGTGCCTGGCATGTAAGACACTCATAGACTGGCTCCTTCCATGCAGCACCATCCTGGTTCCATCCTGTCTTGTGGGCTGTATATGTCCCCAACCAAAAATGGAAAGAGCTTGTGACTGTGCTTTGTAATGAGTGAGGGGCACACGGCAGGGCAGACTGGGAATGCCTCATAAAACAGAGACAGACAGCTCCCTGCTTTTCAGCCATGCCGAAGATGGGCTATGAGCTAATTGTTCTTTCTGAAAACAAGCCAGAAGAGATTTCATGTGTATGAATTTGATTCCACAGACAAACTCAATTGTAACATTGGTGGTGCCCTTCCAGAATTTCAAGTTGCAAGGCTTCCTTCTTATATTTTAGTTGTTGCAAAACAGCCTCCCTACCGTGGGAGAAATTGAGTGTTTTAAATGGGGAAAAATGTGTTTGTTAAACTTGGTGGTCTTTGGAATTAGGAATGGGAAATTTCCTTTTGGTAGAATGTGACATGTGGTGCCTTTAGGGTATTTGTTCTGCCAAAATGATCTTATTTAAAGAACAAGAAAAGATATGATTCTCCCTTTGTATATTCGATGTGACAAAAAAAAATCCCTTCTCTCCAGTGCACTTGACTGTGAATCTCAATGCTTAAATGATGGAAATAATAAAAGGAAATTGTAGATAATAATAAATATATTCATTACCTGGTAGTCTTCTTCTGCAAAAGATTTTATGTCAGTACACAAACACCTTTTCTTTTTGTAGAAACAAGATGCTGAGAACACAGACTTAAATTTAAGAAATGATTGATTGGAGCGGATCTTCTTAATTCTTTAAAAGACAACAATGGTGTTGATCACCAGCATCCATGAGCCTCTTCTCTATACCTAGTGTATAGATACATGGTGGATATCAAGACTGTAAGAAACAGAACTGCATCAGTATCGGAATGCAAGAGGAGGAAATTAGGAGGTTAATGTGCTTACTTTTTTTCATCTTGGTCCCAGAGGTTTGAGACAGCAGCTTGTTGGCCCATGGTCGTACAGCTATTCAGTGGAGGGCTCAGTGTGTTGGAGATCAGGGACCCTCTCCTAGAACTTGAACCCTTCATTTACTAGTACATTGCGTGACTTTTGATTCATCAAACCTCACCAGCATCTCAATGTTGAGGCTTCCCATCACTGTTGCTTCAGACCACGCTCCTGAGGGTCAACACTTGGGCTGGCGTCAGCTGGATGGAGGGAATGGGAATCAGAGAAATCTGGTGGCCCAGCTAAGCTGGGGAGTTTACATCCTTCTTTGCAGCCATTCAGGAAGACCTTCATTTTTCTAACTGTCTTAAAGAGGAGCCTCAGGGGGAGATTTGCATGCCCGGTCTGTGGCTTTTATCAGGTGATACCCAAGGACATTCCCTACATGGAGTTACACACAGAACAAAATGCTAAGACAATATGACGCCCTCAGGAACAGGCAGCACATGCCATGGGTCTGCTGCCGTTACTGGGTGCCCATCTGTGCAGGCAGTTCTGCATGTTGGCAGTGAGTCACAGATGTACCCTGTTTTGGAAGACAGGCATTGTCTGAGAGGAGAAACACCAAGCCAATAAAGTGTGATACCCTTAACACTTTGGGGTACCTACAGGTATCCAAATTTGTTAAGATAGAAATAAATTGGAAGATTTATTTAGATGAGTTGACCAGAAGAGGTATTTTAGAAAAGCAGTAACTAAGCTGAAATCTGAATTTAAGTAGAAAACAGTCATTCAGGAAAAAATTGTAGTGAGAGATGTGTGTATTTGTGTGTGCGTGTGTGTAAGCAGTCATATGCTGTGCCTAGCACAAGTCTTGAGTAGGAAAACGAGGTTATGAGTGGAAGTTTACAGAGTCACTCAGTGATACATCCCCCATTAAGTTTTCCCTTTTCTCTAAATGTTGTCTGCAGTTCCCACAGGCAAAGAAGGACTTCTATCTGGTTGTTACAGAAAAGTAAGGACAGACAAGGTTTCCACCTCTACCCATCCAGAATTCAGTTTGCCAGGTCACAGTGATGCCAGTTGTGGTGGGTGAACAAATGCTGCATGGGGCAAGGAATCTGAGCCCATTTATGATCTGTTAGATTGAATGCTGTAATAGATTAGTCACGTCTGCCACCTACTTGGTGTTAGAAGGAAATGTTGTGTATAGTGTATGTTTGGCTCTCTCTAATGACCCTTTACTTCCCAGCTTGTTAATTAGAAAATTAATTTGTAAATTTCAGTTTTTCCCTCCTCCTCTTCTTTCCTGCTTAAAAAAAAAGTCAGCAACAATTGAAAACAACCAAGGAAGGAAATATATACAGGAAGACAACACTCTGTGGAGTTCCACGGAAGGGACTCTAGAGAGTAATGGTGCATAGATAGGCATTAAATTTATCCTTCTCTTGGTTACAATGTTAGTGTGATTAATATACAAAGACCACGATGTTCTGAAGTCTGGAATTTGTCCTATTCCTCTGTGAGCTTTGTATCTCCCAGAATAGTCATGCTGATCCATTTCCTTAAAAATACATCGGATGCCTAAATGATTATTTTGCAAGGGTAGTAAAATAATTGGACATAGCAGCTAAGAGCACTGGAGGCTATTGCTTCCTGAGGAAAGAGGAATTTGGAGTCCCAGCGGGATGGAATGTCACAGCAGGAGGCCAAAGACCTCAGCTCTGTGACAGTGCCACAGAACAGAATGCTTAAAGGCTATTTATGGAATCAGGGCTGGAGGACCACAGCTAATTCTCAAAGGGTTCCTACAAAGGCTTCCCTGGACCATAAAATATATGTTCTTTTGGATACTGGGATCAAATGGAAGAAGAAAGTTGGACCATTCCCCACCCCCCACTGTGATAGGGCTTAGGGGTCCCTGGTGACATTATGATTGTGTTTCACCTTCACGAAGCTCATCACTTCTCCCTCAGCCTCCCACTGATGGGCCCCATCTTACCTCTGAGGTTGACGCACCCGTTACATCTGGGAAAGCTTTCCTGTAGTGTTAGCAGCAGCCAAGAAAACAGAGGAAGACTGTTCAGTTTAAAATCTATTACAGGTGTGTGCTCTACCCTGTGTTGGCCTGTCTCTACCTGTCTTATTGTCATCTACCTGCTTAGTCCTCATGGTTTTCAAGACAGTATATTAATGTGTGACCTTTGGGGTCTTGGGTAGAGCTGCTTCTGTGTGCTTTGCTAAGGAACATCTTGGATGAACCTGCTGTGAGTTGGCAGCACTGTCTAACTCTGGAGCTTACTTGTCTGCAGATCTGATGCCGTCCACCATAATTTGTTCTTGACAATACTGAGGCTCTGGCTGTTCTGTATGTATAGGGCAGCTGAGCTGTCACATGGTTCTCTCTGCACCCCTTGCTGTAACTCCTACAGAAGCTCATAGATCATTCCTTGGAAGTGTGTGTGGTTCATTGGAGTTGGAGGTGAGAGGAGAGTAACAGAGAGAAAGAGAGAGAGAGAGAGAGAGAGAGAGAGAGAGAGAGAGAGAGAGAACCACTGGTGGTGAAAAAGCAGGCTTGCAAATCAACCCTAAGTGAACTCAATTCTTATGACCTTGGGGGAATTACTACGCCTATATCAGTTTCATTGGTGACATGGGGCTGATGCATTACTTCCCTTTCTGATATGTGAATATTAACCCAGATATTACCACAGTGGTGGCCTAGATCGGCTTACCAGGAAACATCATCACCTTTGTCCCACTGAACATGTGGGTGGGTGGAGGGCACACTGTGATGGTTAGTCTTAATTACCACAACCTCGGATCACCTGGGATGACAGTCTCAATGGAAGATTGTCTACATCATGTTGGCCTGTGGCCATGTCTGTGGAGAACTGTTTGAATTGTCATACCAGATACAAGAAGGCCAAGACTGAAAGTGGGTGGCATCATTTCTGGGGTTTGGAAGCTACACTGGATAAGAGCAGAGAAAGCTACCTGAGCAACAAGCATGCAGGAAGCTGTTCTCTCTCTGCTCTTGACTGTGCATGTAATTAGATGCTTCAGCTTCCTGTCTTGACTCCCCTTCAACAATGGACTGTAACCTGGGATTGTAAGCAGAATAAACCTGCTTTTCCCCTGAGTTGCATTTTGTCTGCATATTTTATCACAACACCAGTAATGAAGTAAGAAGAGGTGCCTATGTTTTTAAAAGGTATCCATCCCAGTCACAAATCTGTTGGATTCCACATTCTATTCCCATTATAATGGGAAATAAGAGGCTCAGAGCAGATAACCACGTGGTCACTAAATACACAGAGGGCACCTGATCACCACAAATGCAAAGCAAATGACTTCCTAAGTCCTGCACAAAATGAAATGTCTAAACAATGCCTTTGTTGCCCCTGAGCCATAATAATGATAGTCATTAACATATTACAGACAAGGTGGTTTTATTACATACACATCTTTTATAGATTCTGTCCAGGACCCCTTATGATTATTGAACTGAAACAGGAAAGTAGTGTTCCCGGAAGCAAAATCTGTGAACTTTTGTTAGCTCCTGGAAATGGCGATAGAAGATGCTTAATCCAGGGAAGGTGTGTCCATAGCACCAGGGAGCGGACAGTGATGGACTTCTGCATGGGTGGCTCAGGCTAACTCACTTACCAGAGAGATAACAAGTGGTTTGTGTCAGTTTCTCTCTTTGAGAAAAACTGACATTTTCATTAACTGTTCAAGCATAAATAAGAACACCTGCTTCCTAGGATTGTTGGGACATAGAATGTTTGAAAGCCTGGCACCAAGGGACCTACTATTAAGGCATTAGGACTGAATCCAAACCCAGGTTCTGGTGCCGTAAGGTGTTTTACAATGAAGGGTTTACCTTTCTAAGCTTATGGGTCTGATTTGTTCTTAATTCTGGAGCCTACTTTGTATCACAAGTAGCTACTGACACATCCCAGGTCCTGTCCACTCCTTTCCTTCCTGATACCTGAAAATTTAATAATAACTCATTTCTCAGGATGCCTTGTGTCATGATGGAAATTGTCAAAGATAAACTCACAGATTTGCCAGGACTTTGTATGGATTTATCCATGAATCCAAACCCTCCCCATGATGTTTCCGGTCTCAAAATTATGAGGCAAGTTAGTATGAAAGCTGAGTTAGATATAGAACTTTAAACTCATGGAGATGGTTAGATAGTAGAATGTTAAAGTCAGGTGCCAAATACATATGGACTGGACATTGGGAATGTATGCTAAGCCATATAACTCTTTTTTTTTTAATACTTTATTTTTTTTTCTTCAAGTTACATCTCAGTAATAAACCCCTCCCTATTCCCCCTTCCTAACCCGCCCTTCCACCCTCTTCCCTCTAGAGGTTTCCCCTTTCAGTCCAACAGCTGGTTCCTTCTCTTATAACAGTAA
>CAJQZJ010031764.1:6118018-6132892 GCA_907164525.1 Lophiomys imhausi
CACATGCACACACACACACTCTCACACACATACACATGCACACACACACTCTCACACATACATACACACATACACATGCATACACACACAAATACACATGCACACACACACTCTCACACACACTCTCTCACACTTACATACACATGCATACACACACTCTCTCACACACACATACACATGCACACACACACTCTCTCTCACACACACATACACACAAACATACACACTGATGCACACAAGTTTATACTTTAGTTTTCTATATGCATCATTGTTTTTGTTTTTTTCGCTTCCTTTAGTCTTCGCATTGTCTCTGTTTCATATGCTGTGAAACCCAGGAGTAGAGATGTTAAGTGATTTGTCCAGGAAACTCCCAGGTAATAAACAGTCTTCTCTTTCACCTCAAATCTCTTAGTTTTGGCTATGTTTTTTTTTTTATTACCACACCATGGCTTCATGTTTCTCTAGTAGTGTTCAAATCTCCATCAGACTCACAATATGAGTGTTCTTGCTTCAAAATATGTGTATTCCTAGAAATAAAATATTGAAGACACAAGTGTCCCTTTAAATATAAAGCCAAGTGTATTTTTCAATTGGATTTCTGTGGGAATTATTAGAGCATGTTGTAGTGTTCATAGAAAGTGATGGTAGCTGTTGCTGCTATGTAAGCATCTTAGGCACTCAAGCTTGTACCTGTATTTGGAAAATGCATATTGTGTATGTTTGTGTGAATTTGTTCTTGGGAGAGAGAGCTTTTTAATGTAAAAGCATCAAGTAAGTTAGAATTGTTCCCTTTGTCCTCTCATTTCCACTCCACATCCCCACACCTTTGAGTAGATTTGCTCTTTGTACTTCTAAGGAACTCAAGCTGATCTGGAAGAAATCAAAGTATTTTGAGTCTCAAAATTCCAAGTGCTTTTGGAGGTTTAGAACGCACGTTTGAAGTTTCCTCTCCTAGTGTTTGGTGTTGAGTGCTTTGTAGTAAGGGCTGTTGTTGAGGCTCAAGGTCGATAGGTGAGTGTCTTGCTAGCCCTCTTTGTCTTTCCCTTCCTTGTGTTCTCAGAGGAGTCATCTGTTAGGGTTGTTCACCCACGGTCACCTCTTCTGTAACAAGTAGCAGCACATCATGCCCATGCTTAAAACACAGTCCAGGAGGATAGACCCATCACAGCTTTAGATGTGGCCAACAAGGCTGAACTGATTAAACTTGACCCTTGTGACTAGCTTGGGATCAGAACCAGATCCACAGCATGTTAGAAACTCGTGGTAGAAAAATTCATGTTGAGTTGACTAGTTAGAAGCTGAGCTACTGGGAGATGGGAGGAGGTGTGACCACTACTGTAGAAGAGACATCCTTGTTGGGATGAAGACAATACAAGAACTTCAATTATCAGTTGACCCAGGAGAGGTGAGAGGAGGTCTAGACGGGCTGGTACATAGTCCTGCTTAGGCTGTGTGTGCCCATGGATGTTCCCATTCTGGCCACTGGTAAACTCTGTTACCTACCTCTCTAATGAGTGTGAGTTTAAGTTTGCATGTAGGATCCGAGATTCACTCTTGTGCTATGCTGAGAAGCATTCGAAGACTTGGGATCATCCTCACTTAAATACCTAGAGAAAGTTTTGACTTCTTGTAATAAAATTAAAAACAGAAGCAAAAAAAAAAAAATCCAGCTATCTTTTATAACAGCAGTTTTCTGATTGGGATTATAGTCCATTCCACATGAGGGAACTGATACATGGTTCTGTAAACCTGACCAAGAACCCGTGGTTGGGAAGCTCATATTTGTTAGGGGAGAATCTACTACCATTATTTTGCTAAATGGCCATAGAATCAAACTGACTTCTTTGTAGTTATTCTTATACCCATAGGTAGATGCAGCTTCTTCCTGCAATAGATAGCAGTCACTGCAAAAACTCTCAATGTTCAAGTCAGAGGATTAACGACTATGGAGAACTCGGCCACATATGAGTGTCTATGTCACCCCGTCTCCCCAAAACTCAGAGAACATCATGTAAGAACATTTAGAAAGATTATAAGAGGAAAAGTTTGGGGAGGACTGTTGGTTAATAGTGTCTTGGGTACGTGACAAGACTGTTGGGCTCATGACCTCACAGCAGCTTTGGTTACGGGTACAAGATCTTCATAAGATAAAGCCAGTCAGTATTCTAACATGGATTGAGGAAGGGCTCATGAGGCCTCACCCCAGTTAGGGAGTTATTGGCAGTTGGTGGCTATTGGAGGGGGAATCATCTTTCTCCAGGGATATAGCCACTAGTAGTATGTTTCCCATGCTCCTGAGGATTGACCTATATACATGCACAATAGGGCAGCATTAACTGGATTCATTGGGTTGTGAAAAGAATAAAAAGAAGAGGATATAAAGATGGGGGAGCTCATGAGTACACCTGAAAGAAGTTGGAAGTTGGAGGGGGTTTGGGTATAATCAAAATATAAATTTTGTAATATATATGTATATATTACATTTTCTGAAGACTAAAGCCCACGTGTTTATGTTTCACTTGGCTATCAAAGCCTGTGGGCATCTGATCAACTTGCTACTAGTGTTTCTATGGTCCATTTGCTTCCAGTCATCTTTGATGGGAGAGATAGGAGAATCTCTCTCTTTCTGAAGGAGACACACAATCTTCCTTATTCTGTACTTCTGTTGGGCTGTGTCTTCCCCCAACTACATGCCTTAGTTCCTAGTCTTCTTTGGTGTATTATAACAATTTTTAGTAAATAAAAACATGACCAGCTTTCTTTAGCTCCAGGCTCTTACTTGTATAAATCTAGTATTTATTATATTTAGTTTGAGTTTCCAATCTGTGTATCTCCCTGTCCTCTTGTTAGAGAGTTTCTTGGTAGCAACCATGTCTTCATCTTTGGGTCTCTAGTGCATAGCAGATTACTGAATCAAAGGAGACACTAAAACATGAGTGTGAATGAACTCAACAATAAATGCCTGATTGAATGGAGAAAGCACTTTTACCTTGTTTCTTCATAAGGAAGTCACATGAGCTCATGAATATAAGTAGCTATGATTGCCTGACTACTTTTTTTCTTCTATTTTGTACTAGCTCATGTATTTTTAGCCTTTCAGACTAATTTATTTTAAACCAGCCACAAAGATTTCTTTAATCCAGCCTGGCACTAAGTACTTTCACAGACGAACTTTTCCTTGAGGGGGTCTGATGATGGTGTGCTATGGTGATTTTTCTATTCCCTCTGAGGCTATGTATGTGCACCAATGATTTCATTTCTCATTTATCTATTCACTGGTTTTTATTAAGTACTTCACAGATTCCAGATACTGGGGCAGGTCACAGCAAAACCAAAATATCTAGAGCTTGCTTTCTGCCTTTAGGGTCACACTCTGAAAACTGGTATCTATCAGGTTTTGTCAATGGAGCTGTCCAGTAATAACCACCTGATAATCATAATAATCTTTTATTAACAACCTCTCATCTGGGGGAGTAGTAGAATGTGCTTTGGGGCCAATCTGGATAATTCCTCTAACCTCTGTGAGAAGTATCTGTGTGCAGGCTTCCTGGACCAAGGCACAGAAGACCAGAACAAGAGGGAGTTAGCTAAGCATCTGCTGTTACTCAACAATGGTGACTTCGCTCGAACCTAGTTTCATTTGAAGGCAACACCATTCTTCTGTGCCTTCAACCTTTTGAATTTCCTTGTGACATTCAGAATTTTTCTCCTATTTCATGTGCATAATTTCAAGGCCTCTCAAACCCTCTCAGTGCAGTTTCCCTTGCAGCAGTTTTCAGTTCCCTCATGCACTTTACTGTCCTACTTTTCTGTAAGTCTTATGTGCATATGCGTATTGGCTTCTGTATAATCAGAATTAATTTGGTTGTAAGCAGCAAGCACCTATTTTATTCTGGCTTCAGAAAACCTTACCAACAAAACCCACATGAACAAGGACATATTGGACCGTGGGAAGTCCTTTGTAGTGGCCCACAGACTCAAATGAATGGCTGATGGAATGAAAGTGTCAAAGGTTGGATCTCTAGGTATAGTGAGGGAGAGAATGAGAATGACAGATCATTCTTCCCTGAGACTCACTTTTTCAGTAGCTATGCTACAGCTCTACATGTCTCTCCTTGTTGATTTGCTGCCAATTCCTCCTGCTCAACATGGAGGCTTTTCTACTGAGACAAGGAAGAGTAGGTAAGGAAACTGAACTTGCTGTTGGCTGAGATTCATGCTCTCCTCTCTCCCCACAAGCTAGTGACACTCTTCACTGGAAAGGCCTCCATTTGGCTGGAGTTGGAGCTCTCCCTTCACCAGGTGTTGGATCTTGGAAGGCAAGTATTACTGCAGTTTGCAGTTATTTGGAAATGGGCTGGTTGGGAAAGCTCTTGGCTGACAGAGAGAGCCCTTCTTCAGAAGGCAGGGAGTGGGAAATGAAATGTCAGACTGTGCAGTCAACTAAGAAACACAAGCCAGGGTCTGTACCAGTGTAAATATGTGTACAACAGGTACAGAGCAAGAGTTTCAGGCAGTCTGGTCCTTCCACTTATCTCTCACTGCTAGACTTGCTGATGCTGCGATAAAATGCCTGAGGTTAAATAGCTTAGGGAAAGGAAAGGCTTGCTTTCAGAGGTTTCATCTTACAATCCTTAGCTGTATGATGCTTTGGGTTTCAGGCGAGGTTGACTATCATGGTGGCAATGACTGCTCATCTTATGGAAGACAGGAAGGTGCAGGGGATCCCGGGCCATTGATTAGGTACAATTGCCAAGGGTACAAATCCATTGGGGTACTCCAGATGCCTCTACCTCCTGAACTTTTCTACATCTGGCAAAATAATATCATTAAGCGGGGACCAGACCCTTATCACTGTGGCCTGTGGGAGACAATTCATATTCAACATTAACAAATGCTTTCCCCTGAACCTTTTCCTGTAGCATACTGGTTACTCCCAAATGTGGGCTGATTGCCATTTAAATGGCAAATGATGCAGCCATTCCAGCAATTGGACATGATCTTTGACATCACAACAATCTTGGAAAGTTCAAAAAAAAAATTCTCCATTCCTCTATCCCCTCAGATCTCTCCAGAATTGTACTGGTCTTCTGATCCTCAGTAGATGAGAGACAGCCTGTGCCTGTTACTTTTTATTGTAATGACAGAATATCTCACCAAAGCAATGGAAGGAAGGAAGGAAGGAAGGATGGAAAGAAGGAAGGAAGGGCGTTTCTGGACTCACAGATGGAGCGTGTAGTGGAGGGGAAGGCATGGCAGCAGGGCTGTGAGCCGCTAGCTGATCACACTGCAGGCACGGCAGGGAGCAGAGAGATGAATGCTACTCCGATTCCTGCTTTTTATGCAGTTCAGGACCCCAGTCCCAGGGATTGTGCCATCTACAATTTGAGTGGATCTTTACAAACCAATTAACCTAAATTAGAAACCGTATCCAACGATTTGTCTCACAGATGGTTCTAGATCCTGTCAAGTTGACTCAATGTACATCATCACTAAACCCCAAAAACGATGAGCCAAACACGTTCTGGAATCAGACAGTCTCTTGTGTAGCCCTGATTTTGACAGCTGGTTTCTTGTATGATGACAATTGCATCCTTTCGTGGGTCTGAGATCAGCTATAAAATGGTTGGAGAACTAGATGGCCTGTTTTATTACCAGAAACATTAGGGAAAGAAAACAAGCTGTATGTTCTGTAACCCTTACGGCCCTGCCAACTGTGACTGCAATGGCGGACAGTAAGTTGGGCTGCTGCTCCTGTGAGTGCTCGGTCAGCCCAGCCACGGTGCTGAGGTTTGTTCAAATAAGGCTGTAGCATTGTCAGTATTACTTTTTTTTTTTTTTGTACGACAGTAAACGTACAGGTAGGTCACAGAGACTCAACACATGCTTGTTCCAATTAAAGTAGCAGAGATCTGGAGAAGTCAGAATTAAAACCCAGAGCCCAACCCTTTATCACTAAACGATTATTTTACTAGAATAGAATATGTTCCTATTTGTGTGTGTGTGTGTGTGTGTGTGTGTGTGTGTGTGTGTGTGTAGAGGAGATAGAGAGAGGAGAGGTTGAGGCAGGGAAAAGGGCCCTCAGAAGGAAAGGAGAAAATTCCAGAATCCCGGAGGTATACAATGGGTAAAGTTCTAAGTTATAAAGTTGCTTGGAGGTCTTTGTCACTTTTTAGTTACCTAGGGGGATGTTTTTTATTTTAATTGGAGGGAGGGATAGGGGAGAGACAGAAAAGATGAGAGGAGGGAAGGAAACCTAGACACAGAGAGAAGAGAAATATCTTCCTCAACTCCAACCCTCCTCTGGCTCAGCTCACACACGTGTCGTGGGAATAGCTGTCCTCCAAGATGGCAGAGCTGGCCAGCACTGGTTAATGGCCCAGGGTTGATCCTCTATCGAGGGACATCCGTCCCTTTGTGCTGTGACATTGATGTTAGTGTCAGTTGACAGCGAGCTTTATCATGAATCCCTCTAAGTACAAAAGGCCACTGTTCGGAAACTGTCATTAAAAGCGGCCTCTCTCTTTTAAAAGCAATCTCTCCTTTATTCTCTCCATAATAGGAGCCAGTGTACCAGAAGAGGCTGACCTTAAGTTGAGTCTGTTTAGTTAAAAAAGAAAGAAAGAAAGAAAATAGAATAGGTTATGTTTTTTAATGTATTTAGGATCAGAGGTGCAGAATTAGAATGGAGCAGAGGTAGGGAGGGGTGGAAGGCAGGATGGTGGGAAGGAGAGGCAGCCTTGGATTTTCTTCGCTTTGGGATAATGGGCATTTCTAGTTAAATCAGCACAGTGTATTTCACAGCATGTCTCCATAATGCATATACTCTTTGGACAGGGTTGCCGGCTGCCTAAAGATCTCTTTTAGCCACAGGACATGGGTATAAATAAGCTTCATGTGGTCACAGATGCAAAAGTGATTGTGGGGAGAGAGCGTTCTGAAAGTAGAGGGCAGGATGCTCACTGTCATGTAGGGAGGAAAAGATTCCAAGAGAATACAGTGCTAGGATTCTACTGGCCAGACACTCCCGGGACTTTAGCACTTGTTCATGACATTTGGGAGAGACTGTTTTTATTTTTGTTGGGAAAGAATAGAGAGGTCTCTGATTGACAGGTGATTTGTTAAGGAGGCTAGGAGCTTAGGGTTTCTCTGGGGCTTCCCAGGTACAAACTGAATGTGCGTCATGCCCTTTGAGCTATTGTTCTCACAGCTGCAGAGCTAATGAAATAACCTAGAGGTGGAAAGATCTGCTCTGGATTGTGGCTTCAGAGGGCTCTGTGCTTAGACACGTGAACAGCGTGGTGGAGGAAGTACTTGGTAGTGGGGCCTTCTCACCTCATGTGATAGGAAGTGAATTAAAGGTATACAGCCAGGGTCCTGGGTAAGATTCTTCCAGAAAGGCATGCCCGCAGTGACCTGCTTTCTCTATCTAGTCCTCACTTCCTGTCTTTCACCACTTCTCAATAGTGCCACTACACCAGAATCCTTCAAGGGCCTAATCCATCCGTTATGAAGGCTCAGGGTCTAGGAGGCATGTACCATCTGGCACACCCAGAGGCGTGCTTACTAATCAAATAAGTCCCTAATCCTGTCAGTCTGACAACAAAGACGAGCCATCACCAGGTACAACTCCAGCACCCCACGCGTAGCCATTTGACTCCTGTCTTCCCATGTCCACAAACAAAGCTACACCCCTTTGCTATGAAGATTCCGTGTGTGTTGGCAGTGCCAATCCAGCCCAAAGGCCCAGAGCAAGCCAGCACTTGCTCTGACTCTTTATGTTTTATGGAGACTTTGTAGGATCAGACCCTGGGGCTGTTCTCAGGCATGGAAACCCACAGTCTGCCTCCCTGAGTTGGATGTTCATAGACCCCTTAAGGAAACAGGTAGATGTGGTCCTGCTACATGTTTGAGAGTAGAGAGACAGGCTTCCTGGGGATGTATTAACATTGCCCCCACAAAACAGTTGTGCCTCCTCTGTTGAGGTTGTTAGGAAGCATTCCCTTTGGGAATAATCCTTTGGGTAAAGTGGACCTGCTACTTGGCTATGAGACACGTGTTGCAGTGGATGAGCACATCAGTACAAAGTCTCTAAGGAATGGAGATGCCGAGAGTGTTGTATGACAGTCACCAGGAGCAGTGCGGTCTGTGAGTGTGGGGTAGACTGGGAGAGGCCTAAGCAGAGGGAAGATAAGTAGTCCAGAGGTCCAGAGAGTGCTCAGACGCAGGTGACTACAGTTCAGCCGTGAGAACAGTAGCTCAAAGAGCATGACCTTTTCCTATGTCACTGTAGAAAACTACAGTTCCAGTGAGGGGCAGTGAGAAGCCAATGGAAAGTTCCAGGAGCAGCTTGCTAGGTTCCTCATTTTAAGGCTCAGAAAGTAGGTGGAAGGACTCAAAGGACACTCCCAAACTTGTCCAGGGAAGAGATAATGTGGACTTAGCTCAGGGCAGAAACTTTAAAACATCCCATAGCAGGGAGGGGATAGCCTGATGATCTAGCTATGTTTCTTAATGCCCTGTCACCCCGTCTGCTCCATCCCTTCACCTGTCATTGTGACTTGTGGACTTTCTCTAAGCTGTATGGAGAGGGATTACATGACTCCTTTTCTTTTCTCTCCACCTCTGAGTGCTAGAACCAAGTCTCAGTAGAGGCTCAGCATTTACTTCATTGCAAACCTGTGTGGTCAGGTGTTCATTCCACTCTTTGATCTTGCACATCCAGGCTATAGAAGACCAAGGGGGCTCCTTAGGAATAAGAAAGGCCTTCCCTTTGAGCCCACAGTCATTGTGATGTAAGGTGGGTTTCTACAAGACATTTATGTCAGCCTACTAACCTTGAGCAGGGCACTGTGTTGTGTGGATCCTACTTGGCTCATTCTTAGGAAAATATCCCCTTAGCTCCATCACTGGGGCATGCCAACCAGGAGTCCTAGGTAATTTCCATGCAGAGGCAGCCTTTGAAAGCCAGGCCTCTTTCATGCACTGAGAAGATTTGTGAGGGGGTCAACCCTGTTTAGATTGGTTCTCTGCATAAGTGGAGGAAGCCTGCTGGCTCTTCACAGCATGGTGTATGTTGTAGGGAAAGATGAGCAAGGGACAAACTGGAGAACCAGGGCACTTCCCAGCTTGAGTCAGGTCTGTCCTGTGTGGGTTCATTATTTTGTGGGAAATTAATCCCCAGAAATGGTGGGCATGATAGATTTGAATGTGAACTGGCTGGTGTGTCTCATAGCTGAAAGGAAGTGGTTTTTGGATTAACCACTCTGTGCGATTGCCCTTGCCTCTGAAGCCTTCCATTAGAGCAGATAATTGGACGATTCCTGGTTTTTATACCTGATTGGAAATTCTTATGGCATTGGAGGTGGGGCAGGGAGTTTGAGTTGGTCTGAACCATTTGCTGTCACTCACAATGACATTAATATAAAGTGCTAGACATGGTCATTGTTGCACAGAACTGCCCATGTCCCAGCCACTATATTTAGCTCTTAACCTTGACTTATTTCTTGTGTCAACACTAGAATAATAGTGTCAGTCATAAATATAATAGCAGTAATATTAAACACATATTTGACACTTATTGTGTTGTTTGAGCACTATTCTAATAGCTAAAATGTCTTAGTCAATCTTTCAAACAACCCAAGAAGCAGTAATTCAAACCCCAGGGAATGTCACCCTAAGATTTGAAGGACGACACCCTTGACACTGAACTGTTTGGAGGCTCTGTCTGTGGTGTGTGCACCTTAGTGTCCCCTGTTACACAGAACCCAGAAACGCTAAGTCACCTGCTGGGTGAGTCAGCTTTCTGTGACTGTAAAAAAATCTGACATGGTCAGCTGATGAAGCTTTTATTTTTGGCCCACAGTTTGTAGGTTGGGGCTCATCATTGGTTGGCTCCATTGCTTTGTTTTTGTGGCAATTAAGCAGGGCAGAATCGAAAGAAGAAAGGTAAAAAAGGGGCTCACAATTTCTATAGCAGGTATATCCTCAGTCTCCTGAATCCCTCCCACTAGCCCCACCTCTGAAACTTTCTACTTCCTCTCAATAGCACCATGCTCTACAGAACAGCTTGTAACACATGGGCTCCTGGGAGCCACTGAAGATCAAACCAGAGCACTTGCTGAAAGCCACAAAGCCAGGCTGTGATAGATGGAGTCAGGAGTTGGACTTTCCCCAAAGCCCTTTGTTTCTTTTAACTACATTTGATTGGAACCAAAAGCTACTAAATCCTAATTTTGCACTGAACATCTGTGGCAGAGTAACTGTGGAGACCAGTCCCTTCATCCTAGATTTCAGTGGGGAAGTCATTGATCTAAAGAAATCCTCAAAGCTCCCATTTGCCAGAAGAACAGATATTGTGAAATGCTTGCAGTTTGATTCTTTCTTCTCTATGCTAAGGTGAGCTTTCTTTTTACTCTCCTTGGAGTAAACTGCTATCCCTAATTGTGTATGACCAGGAGGCAGAAGGACCATGGTGGCTTTGCAAACTTGCAACAGATATTCAAATAAGATAATTACATAATTAGCAGGTGAAGTAGTTGGAGATATGAAAATTGTGCAGAGGGAGCCAGCCAACAGTTTCTGACAACATCCTATGTCACTGTTGGTTGGGGGTGAATGGAAGTGTAGGCACAGTCATCCAGACATTGTATAATAGGATGAAATATTCAGGAACAATTATGTCCTTTCTCTGTGACACAGTGGGCTGGAGTGCTTACTTTCAGAAAATACTCCTCACTTTTGTCTTACAACCTGTTACTATTATCACCTCCCTCATTGACAAATGACAACACTGAGTTTCTGATTATGAAGGCACACGACTATAGCACCTCTCTTTCTTCTGTTTCTGTTCCTTTCACACACACACACGCACACACACACACACACACACACACACACTCGATAAGTGTTAAAGAAGGGATTTGAACTCAGGTCTCATTTAACGTAAAATCTTACTCTCCTAGAGGGAGGCTAATCTTAGGATCTTATCCAATGGTTATTCAAAGAAATCTAATTTATTTTCTGCCTAACAGATTCATCTTTCATCATCACCACCACTTTAGCACTCTACACAGTAATCCTATCTATCATGGAGAGGGCACCCATTTGAAACAGCTCATGGGCTGTGTGAATTACACGCACGAATGCATGAGGAACTCCCATCAACTTTTGAGGCAGTCTCTGTTCTTGGTATGCTTGTGACTTGGATGACAAATCTGAAAAATTCCCTTTCCAAAGTCAAATATAGAGAGACTATGCCAGGGATACAAACTGGGTTTTCTGAGTTCTTAACTCTGCAGATTTAACCACTTGCTATTGGGTCTTTAAGCCAGACAGATGATTGGTGATGGATGGTAGATAGATACATAACAGAAAAATAAAGATGGATATATAATAGATGGATGATAAATAAATATATCATGGGTAGATAGATAGATGATACATAGCATAGACAAATAGATAAATATATGGATTATAGATACAGAATGGATAGAGTTTAGATCAATATGTAGAGTCAGTTAGATGCAGAGATATGTTCTGTAGCTATATATATAGGTATATACCCACATCTATTTCCATATATCTGTATTTAGGATCCAACACTCAGTGCCCTTGTGTCTTCTTCCCAGTTCTCTGCATTGGCTCAGATGGAGCACACATCACTCCTTGCTTACCTTAATATTGCTCTTGGTAGCAGCCCTGTTGTAATATCAGGTGGAATAAAACCCAAAGAGGAGTGTAGAGAATATAAATGGGCTCGTTTTCTTTTAAACTCAGTGTAGACACAACTCTCATGAAGAACAAGGGAACAAAGGTGTCATGACATGCATTCACCAGGGGACGTGGCTCTCTCTGATACACCTGATGAGGCACAGGGGATAGAGAAATTTAAGATAAAAGAGATTATAATGGCAATTTAAAATTGTCCCATTCTGTGGGGGCTTGTAGTTCTATGCATTTTTTATAAGGACCATCATTACTTGATGCTTTTGAATATGCTGTCTGTATGCAAAGTGAATGTATGTCCTCTGCCTACATAGCTTACGATTCAGTGTTCATCTGGGACTGTCTACTAAACAGATGTGTTCGGAGAGAACTTACATTCTGCCGAGTGTTCATCAGACCTATTCCTATGGGGTTGTTTTGATCAGAGTTATGGATGTAGACATTGATAGATAATAGGAGCCCTGTTTGGGAAAAATGAGCTTTCCCAGTAGTTAACAGCTGATATGAAACAAGATCTCTTTCGTTCCCCAGTATATGTGTGTGTGTGTGTGTGTGTGTGTGTGTGTGTGTGTGTGTGTATCTTTTTCCTCCTCAATATCTCCCCCTTTTAGTCCAATAAAAGGCTCTTTTTCTAAGGCAATAAATATAATAAAAAATAAGAACAATTAGGAAACAATTATGAAAACTATAAGATATGATATACATTCCCAATGTCCAGTCCATATGTACTTGGTAACTAATAAGAATATTCTGTTATCTATCTATGTCGATGAGTTTAAAGTTTTATACCTAACTCAGTTTCTATCCTAACTTGCATTACCAACTTAAAAACATCTTCTTAGACCTAAATAAGATTAGACCTTTAATTCCTAAGCAACCTAAAACTTAATTGTGAGACTATAACTATCTAGTCTTCAACCACATCACAGACCTGAGAGGGATAATTATATCTGAATAAACAGGAAGGGCAGAGCAGGCAGTTTCCAAAACTAAGAAATGACAGACAACTGGCTGGCTGCCTGGACAGTCCCCAATTTCTCTCTATAATGTTGGAGCACCTATCTTCAGCCTTTTGGACCAGTATCTCTAGCAGACATTAATTGCAAAGCAGGAATCACGAAGGACTTGCCCACCCTGTCTTGGCAGAGGTAGTCTGTTGACTTACCTGTTTCCAAGCTTTGTCCTTTTCAGATAGCATTCTGTCTACAGTTGAAGTAAAGACTTTTTCTTGCCCATTGGCTAGCTTGCCACTAATGTAGCCATCTCCAAATGGAGATTCTTTGATAAGATCTCTTATTTTGAGAAGCAGTTTTTATACTTCTGGGTATAGGCCTGGTTATCTTCCTGGTCAACCTTGATGCTTGATGCCAAGGTTATGTGGGTTGCTTCAAAGTAACTGGTTTAATCTCTGGTTTGCTTTTCCACAGAAAGAGAAGTGTAATACTTCCCAAACCTTCATAAAACTTTGCCCCATACTATGTAGTCTCTATAATATACTACATTCAGTCAAGTTCAACAATGAAAAGTGTTTGAATACTCTTTTAACATTAAAATAATGTAAAAACATTTTCTCTATTCTATTGAGAACAAACAATTAAAGGCAACTTGATTTGTAATTTGTATCAATGCTTCATATGCCTCCCTTCTTCCCTGCTATCTGTGATTGTGTGTGTGTGTGTGTGTGTGTGTGTGTGTGTGTGTGTGTATAAATGCATGTGTGTGCACATGTGCCTGCATGAGTGTGGAGGCCATAGGACAATGCTGGCTATCTTCTTCTATTGCTCCCACTTAATTTTTTGAGACAAGATCTCTTACTAAACCTGACACTCACCAGTTTGCTGGATGTGGCTGGGCCAGAAAACTCTGGCAATTCACCTGCCTCTAGCCTACTTCCTCTGTCAGAACTAGGATTATAATATGAGTGGCCAGGCCTGGCTTTTACATGGGTACTTGAATCTGAACTCAGCTTCTTAAGCTTGTCAGGCAAGCACTTTACTAACTCAACTATCTCTCCAGCCCTCTATGAGACTTCTGCATGCCAGGCCTCTCCTTCCCTAGCCCACTTTATGCTCTCATGGCCCAGGTTCTCCCTCTGTATTTCCAAGCTTGTTGTTTATACACACTTCCATCTCTTCTCAGGATGCCCACTTGTGCAACCTCCCTCCCTCCCTCCCTCCCAAGTCTCCTCCTGCCATTGTCTTTTCTGTCATCTGCCCAGCTCAGCATGCACTGTGTCTCCAACACCTGTCTGACAGGTCAGCAGGCTGGGGAGGAAGATAAACAATATATTTATTCATCATGGGGCTGGCTCAGGTCTGAATATTTCCATATCTATGCTTTCTGGTGGAACTATCCCTGCTCCATAGCTCCCAGTAATGCAAGACATAGTGAAGTGCCAGCCTCAGATGCTCATTCCTAAGTGTGGATAAACACCCACGAGGCAGCAACAGCTGGGGCTATTCAAGGCTGCTGTCTCTAGGGTCCTGACCTGAATGGCAGATGAGATGTGGGTGAATGGCTCCTGCTTTGCTAGGTGACAAGATAAAAGAGCAAAGTGGATAGGAGGAGAGTAGGAAGGACACATTGGTGTGATGTTGCTGTGATGAGAGCAATGTGCTAGTTGATGTGACTTTGAGGTGTACCACTCTGAGTACCCAGGTGTGTAGCCAATAGACGAGGCAGTGTGTTGCCCCAAGACCTGGAGAAGGGTGGTCCAGGAAGGGGAGGATGAGGACTGAGGCAGACAAGAGACTGGGAGGGTGATATGCCATTGTAGACATCCTGTGCTCCTGAAGTTAGCCAGAAACACATGGGACATGGGATGTGCGTTCATGTGTGTGTGTATGTGTGTGTGCATGTTTATGTATGTATTTGTGTGTGTGTGGTGTAGGTGTATGTGTGCATGCATGTATGTGTATCTGTGTATTTGAGTGTGTGTGTATGTGTGTATGAGTGCATGCATTTGTGCGTGTTTGTGTGCGTGCATGTTTGTGTATGTAATTGTGTGTGTGTGGTGTAGGTATATGTGTGTGCATGTGTGTATGTGTGTACATGCATGTATGTGTATCTGTGTATTTGAGTATGTGTGTGTTTGTCTGTATGTGTATGAGTGCTGCATGTGTGTGTGTTTGTGTGTATGTGTGCATG
>CAJQZJ010031764.1:6140831-6153310 GCA_907164525.1 Lophiomys imhausi
CTTTTCAACTGGGGAATTCCACTGTCCTCAACAGTTGGGGTCTACTTTTGGTTGCAAGATGCCAACTTACTGTCCAATCATCACATACTCATCCCACTAGGCAGGAAAGAGAACTGGCCAGTTAGTCTAGCTGATTTAGTGAGCTCCAAGTTCAATGAGAGACCTTGTCTCAAAACTTAAGATAGAGAGTGCCTGATGAAGACTTTCCATGTTGACTTCTGTCCTCCATGTGTATACAAACACATATGCACCTGCACACATATGCACTTGCACACATGTGCACTAAGGTGAGTTTGGAAAGACCTTGGGCACTCTTCTCCTTTACCCATATTGTTGGAGCTGGATTGCTGAGCAAGGAAGGTCTTATGAGAAATGTTGGAAACATGCACTCTAGTTATGTACCTGTCAACAAGATTGACACATTTCTTCCAACATTGATATTTGCACTCTTTTCAGCCTTTCATTAAGCGAAGTTTATGTGAGGTTCTGGGAAGGATCATGGCAGAGATGAGGGATGTGAGCTCTTTGTTATTTCAGACTTAGGTAGAGACAACAGGACACTTAATGATGTCTTAGTGGGCAAAGGTCAAGTCTTGTTCACCTTTGATTTTCCTTGAATCGTCTATGTTCCTTCAGCTGAGGAAGCATTTGTTCTACTTACCAGCAAAATGCGGAAGCAAAACTGGCCATCTCTGTCAAAATACAGATTGATGTGCATGATGTGAAGGAGGTAACTGGATTGATGTGGGTGTGAGACACTTTTGCTGCTGTGACAACATACCTAACAAAGCAACTTGAGAGAGGAAGGGTTGATTTTGGCTCACAGTCTGAGGGTTCAGTACAGCATTACAGGAAAGGTGTGGTAGTAGGAGTTTGCAGGAGCCGGTCATGTGGCATCCACAGTTAGGAAACAAAGAGAGCTGAGTGTTGGTGCATGCTCAGCTTACTTTCTCATATTTAGTATGTCATGAGCCGTGGCCCCTAGAATGGTAACCTCACATTTAGGGTGGGATCTTCTCACTTCACTATCCTAATCTAGGAACTCTGGCAAATATTCCCAGAGATTTGTTCCTGTGATGATTCTGAGTCCACAGAGCTGTCAATCAAGATTACCACCCAGAGCCTTCCTTAGATACAGAGTAGAGAGAGCCCACACACTCGAGGAAACAGCACTTCAGTCAGGAACACATCAAGTGTGAGAACAGGAAGTCCATGTGTCTGTGCTGGGAAGCCAGAGAGGGCTTCTATGAAGACAATTCTGCTCAGGGTCAGAGTGACAAACTTTCTACTGCTTCAGCACTTGTTCTTAGATCTATTTGTGTCCAAGTTCTTTGTCGCTCGAACCTTTCCTGGAATAGCTCTAGCCTAGAGTTGTTCGCACTGCAACCGTTACAGCAGTACAGAATGGTAGTGAGAAGGTGTTTATGTATTTATGGGAAGTTAAGAAAAGGAAGGCTATGGTAAAGGTATCCAGTTGGTTGGGGGAGAAAATAACCAAGCCAGCAAATGTACTGGAGTTACACTTCTCTAATCAGTCAATTTGGACCAAGTAGCATAGCCTCCAGTTATGAAACCATCTCTCATGTTTTTTTCTTTTTCTGCAATCTGTCTCCCACTGTGACAGATGTGGCTTATCTTGTGCCCAGTTCTGTAAGAAAAAAAAAATCCCTCTTTCTTTCTCCTCCTCTTTCTTTTCCTCTCTTTATCGTTGGAGCTAGGAGTGTCTGCCAGTGTCTGCTCACTTCCTGGCTGGCACGTTTTTTTACCATCCCATTTTGTGTCTATAATTTGGAGAGTTTTCTCTTTGTTTGTAAATTTGTCATTATCTCACACAAAGTGCCTTGCCATGGTTTAGTAAATATCTCTGTGTCTTCATGCTCAAAGCTCCACTCCATCTGCAAGCTCAGTGTATTTGTCCCCAAATGCCATTTCTGAAGAAGAAAGCTGGAACCAGAAGGGCTGGCAATAACAGCAAGTGCCAGCAATATCCGCTATTACAGGATTAACAGGAATTAAGTCTGCTTGAGCCATGCCGTGAGATGGCACTCTACTCCCAAGTCAGGCTCAAATGAAGAGAAGGAGTTCTAGCAGACCAGTTCTCTTAGACTATTGTTTGTAAATGTTTGTGTTTTAATTGGTGAGAGTGTGTCTCTGTGTGTGCATGTACCCTCTTGACTGCAGTACCAGCAGAGACCAGAAGAGAGTATTGGATCCTTTAGAGCTGAAGTTACATGCAATCATGAGCCAGGTGATTTGGATATTTGGACCCAAACTCCTATAGTCCTCTAGAAGAGCAGCAAGCACCATTAAACACTGATCAATCTCTCCAGTCCCATATTACCTGGATTTTACAACTGCCTGTTCATGGTATCTTGACCCTCTTCTCAAATACAGTTTATTTGGATTTCCAGTGCTTTAGTGGATGGTCTGTGTCACTCCCTGGCTGTTAGTGTGTTTGTACTTAATGTTAAAGTTAGGGAAAATAAATCTGAGGAAGCCATACCTTCCATACTCAAACTGTCCTCCCCATGGGAGGCAGCCAAACTTTGTTCCAGAGAAGTCATCCTGCGTAGATAGTGGATATCAGAACCTCAAAGTAGCAGTTGTTCTAAGGCTTACTGGGTCTCTACGTTACACTGTTATGTTGGAAACCCATTTGCAAATCTTAACATGAAGCTCAGGGATTGAGGACCTGACTCAGACCATCAAGTACCTGCTTAAAGAAAAAAAAAAAAAAAGTAAAGTGTGTCCAGTAGGCTGAGATGGACCAGCCTAGATTAATAGGACAAACATAGGACTAAGTGAGAGATCCTGTCTAAACAAACAAGATGAATGAATCCTGAGGAACAACACCCAAGACGAACCTCTGTCTTTCATGTGCATGTGCACTCATGTGTACCTAAAGACATCCCCCCATGCATGCATGAGCACTCCTGTATTCATGCATGCACACACATGCAGAATGAAATATGAACCTCCTGGTATCCTACCAGACTCTAAGAACTCATATAACATTTGGCCCTACCCAGTCTTAGTTTCCAGACTTTTCCATCTTTCTCAGATCCCATTGATCATCTGAGCCTCCTCTGAGGTCCTCAGACATACCACACGGTTCCCTATTCCAGACCTCCGCACATGCTGTCCTGCCCTGTCTTCTAGAGTACTCATTCCTTTCTACTTCTTCAGTGGGTTTTATCACTGGATAGAAGCCGTGTCTCCAGAAAAGTCTTCACTAACTCTGAGAAGAGACAGACAGCTTTCCAGACAGCACAAAAGTCTACAGATATCTCTACCTGCGCATCTATATCTACGGCAGCATCTAGGTTTCTAATGGGTTGATGTATATGTTCTCATCAGTTTTGGACTTCTGCTGAGTCTCCAATTTGCAGGTCACTTCACAATGTGTATTGAGTGCTCAGTGAACGTCGGTTCAATGCATGGCTTCAAGAACTCTGAGCCCCATGTGTGGGGACATCTCTGACAAGAGATTGTCTCCTTTGAACCTAGTTCTCACTCTGAGTCCATACCACTCTTGCTCAGTCATTGTATTTCAATTATGAACCAATGATCCCAAGATGGAAATTATTTTTTCCTTCAGGTCCTTCAGTAACGGTGAGGGGAACAGTGACTTGGGGCCATGCTGTGTCAGCCAGGTACCAGCAACCCTAAAATGAATGTGTTGTCATTTTGTCTTCTGTTTTTCTAGACACCTCTTGTCTCTCCTGGTATCATAATGTGTCATCTCATTTTGCTGTTTATTCCTGTGCCATTTTCATGTGTTTGTGTGGTGTGTATATATAGGTATATGGATATTTGAACATGTGGGAGCACATATGTGTGGGTGTCTGTGCATGTGTGCACATGTGCATTTGGATGCCCAAGGCTGATTCTGAGGGTCGTTTTACATCTCTCTTCTACTTTAGTAATTGAGGCAGGGTATCTTTATCAAACCAAGAGCTGGACAATACAGATAGTCTCACTAGCCAGCTTGGTCCGGGGAGCCCTGGCTCTGCCTTGTATGCTGGAATTACAACTAGACACCCTGCCTACCCAGTGTTTACTCGAGTTATGGTGATTTGAACTCCATCCCTCACAGGCGGGTCACAGTGCCTAGCTGTTGCACCATCTTCCTGGCTTGCCATCTCATTTTGAAGAGCTCACCACACTTCAGAAGGGTGAGACATTTAATTTGAGACATCCCTTTAAAATTGTGACGTGTCCCTGTAATGATATTTTCCAGAACTTTCTTTGTGAGGTGTGTGGGAGTCCACCATATCTGCTTTGGTGCCTGGGGTGGGGAGGTTTTCTTCTCTCCACTCTCTCCTCGGTGCTTTTTGCTTCAGCTGTGTCTCACTGACTTCTCAGAATTCTCCACAATCTCACCACCTCTCTGACTCTCCCTACATGTTCTGCTCACTGGTGCTCCTTCTGCCTCTGAGGACACTTGTCCTTCCTTCCCTACCCAGAGAGCTCCCTAATAGATTTATTCTTTCTTAGGGAGTATTTCATTCTTTTACCTGCTGTTTACTACAAAGGGAAGATTTTGTTGTTGCTGTTGTTCTTCAACTTTTTTAAGAATCCTGTATGGACACACAACTCACTCTAGCTATGAAACTTGAGGAGAGTGAAACAGGTCCTTTCTGGATGGAAGTTTAATGAACCAGTCAATGACTCTATAGTTCTGTAGAGAGATCAGAGAGTCAATTCTATGTCACCTTGACCTATGTAGAGAATAGGACAGAGAAGACTCGAGTGGAACTGTGACCCAAATAAGAAATAAGCCTTTGTTGTCACCTGGCTCCAAGATTGTGGGGCTATTTGTTACGTAGCATTCCTAGCCTTTCTCTGTGGAGACTGAGTTTTGTCTCGGAAGCTAATCCTTTTAACTGTTCATCGTTGGATGTGCTCTCTTTTAAAAAAATGTGCTCCCCTGTTCCCCTAGCATTCCTTCTTAACAGCCCTCATACCATGTGTAATGCTTAGGTTTCGCTGTCAACTCTACACAGTTAGGAATCACCTGGGAAGAGAATCTCAGTGAGGGATTTTCTAGACTGGGTTGGCTTTTGGGGTTGTCTGTAGCAGATTTTCTTAATTAAATTAATCTACATGGGAAGACTCAGCCCACCAAACACAGCACCATTCCCTATGTAGGGTGTTCTGAACAGTAGAGAAATGGAGCTGAATACAAGCAAGCTAGTGGTCATGCACCTGCTCCTGTCTGTTCTTGACTGTGGGTGTAATGTGACTGTCTCTTTCAGGTTCCTGTTGCCTTGACTCCCTCAGTAATGAACTTCACCAGAAATTGTAAACTAATATAAATCCTCTTTGCCTTAAGTTTTGTTCAGGATATTTTTATCACAGTAACATGAATGAAACTTGAACATATTATTTATTATTATTATTATTATTATTATTATTATTATTATCATTATGCCTGCTCTAAAATAGGTTTTCATTCAATAACAAACAAATAAGTATCATGGAACAAGGTAAATATAGCATCTATCTACAGTCTTGCAATTCTGGAGCTTGAGACAGAAACATTATGTTTGAGGACAGCCCTGACTATGTAGCAAGACCTTGTCCCTAAAAGAAAAAGAAAAGTGAGTTGTGTAGTGCTGAGAGGTCTACATCTGCATGTCACCAGGAGCATTGTAGGTAGAGGGGGTCCCCTAAAAATGGCAGCTGTCCATAGGTTTGTGGTGGTTACTTAATTTTTGACAAAGAAGCCAAAACCATAAAATGGAAAAAGGACAGCATCTTCAACAAATGGTGCTGATCCAACTGGATGTCCATATGTAAAAGAATGAAATTAGACCCATACTTATCACCTTGTACAAAACTTAAATCCAAGTGGATCAAAGACCTTAACATAAGGCCGGTCACACTAAATCTACTAGAAGAGAAAGTGGGAAAAACCCTCGAACTCATTGGCACAGGTGACAACTTCCTGAACAGAACACCAACAGCTCAGGACCTGAGATCAACAATCAATAAATGGGACCTCATGAAACTGAAAAGCTTCTGTAAGGCAAAGGACACTGCCATTCGAACAAAATGGCAGCCTACAGACTGAGAGAATATCTTCACCAACCCCACATCTGACAGAGGGCTAATATCCAAAATCTACAAAGAACTCAAGAAATTAAATGCCAAGATACCAAATAATCCAATCAAAAAATGGAGAACAGAGCTAAACAGAATTCACAAAGGAGGAATCCCTAATGGCTGAGAGACACTTGAAGAAATGTTCAACATCCTTAATCATCAGAGAAATGCAACTCAAGATGGCTCTGAGATTCTATCTCACACCTGTCAGAATGGCTAAGATCAAAAACTCAAATGACAGCACATGCTGGTGAGGGTGTGGAGAAAGGGGAACACTCCTCCATTGCTGTTGGGAGTGCAAGCTTGTACAACCACTATTGAAACTAGTCTGGCAATATCTTAGAAATCTTGAAATAGCTCTATCTACCTCAAGACCCAGCCATACCTCTTCTGGGTATATATCCAAATGATTCCACATAAAACCACAAGGATGTTTCCTCATCCATGTTCATAGCAGCCTTATTTGTAATAGCTAGAACCTGGAAACAACCCAGATGTCCCTCAACCGAAGAATGGATTAAAAAAAATTGTGGTACATCTACACAATGGAATACTACTCAGCCATCAGAAACAAGGAAATTATGCAATTTTCAGCCAAATGGATGGAACTAGAGAAGCTCATCCTGAGTGAGCTAACCCAGACTCAGAAGGATGCACATGGCATCTATTCATTTTTAATCGAATTTTAGCCATATAGTACAGGATAACTATACTACAACCAATACACCAAAGGGAACCGGAACATAGACTTTGTTACCTGTCAGTGAGACACTTTGCCCTAGTGGTGCTGCCTTGTAGGCCCCCAGTGTATGAGGAGGCTCTTGACCCTAATATGACTGCTGATCTGGGGTAGGGGACTGATATGTAGGGACACACCACTCCAGGGGAGTGGGGTCGAAGTGATAGGGGGTAGAGGGTGGGAGGGCAGGACTGGGAGGGGTGGAAAGAGGGTACTATGATGGAGATGTAACCTGAAGTAATAAATAAACATTAAAAAAATAAAAATCAAAAAATAAAACGTGACAAAAAACAATGACAGCTGTCTCCAGGCTAAGTCAATGACATTAGAAGAATCCCTGATGGTATGGAGAATGAAGATTCATGTATGAGACTGAAGCCACAGCTGGGGTAGATTCTAATTAGGATTTAAGAAACCAAAGGAAGAAAGAAAACAGGGGGCAGTGGTGAAAAGAGATTCCGAAGCCTCTGGGCCAAAGAATAAGCAACAGTGGCAGTAGTACCCTATGGGCTGCCTCCACTTGACCCTACAGTGCTTATTCTAACAAGGCAGGGCCACCTTTTCCAGCAAACACCTGAATCCATCCTTCTTGGTGGTTTGTTCAAATGAGAAGTTACCCATCATATTACAGACTCCAGTCCCAGGACCAACCTGGTGCTAGTGATGTCATTTCTTATGACCAGGGGCGAAGGTGGGTGTGGGGCTGGGGTTGGGTCCTGGGCTTTCTATTACCTCCTCCTCCACACATTAAGAGGCTCTGCTCATGGAAATTTCTGGTCCCCTTCCCCCATCTCTAGTAGTGGGGGCAAAACTGAAGGCCACATGGGTGCTAAGCAGGCGCTCTATCACTGGCCTATAGCCAGAGCTTGCATTGAACTCTAATTTTTCGACAGGATCTCCCTCTGCTGCTCAGGCTGGCCTTCAGCTCATTCAGTGGCCCAGACAGGTCTTGAACTTGTGATCCCATTGCCTCGGCCACCTGAGTGGCCTGGATGAGACTTTTGTTAAAAATACAGAGAGTTCTTAATATAGCACCGAAGCCAGGGTCTCAAATAATAGATACTATTTTTCATCATAAAGTTTTGGGAAGCTCCTGGCGGAAGGACTGGAAAACTTTAAACGCCATGGTGTCTTAGCATCAAAGAGGATAGATCCGTGATTAGGACAATGCAGCTGGGGGCTGGAGAAATGGCTCAGTATTTGAGAGCCCTTGTTGCTCTTCCAGAGGGCTTAAATTTTATTCCCAGCACCTACATGGTAGCCCACAAACTCCTGTAATTCTAACTCCAGGGGATTTCACAAGCTCTTCTGGCCTCTAAGGGCACTAAAACACACATAGAATGTGTTGATGTGCTCTCTCTCTTTCTCTCTCTCTCTCACACACACACCTACAGAGAGAGAGAGAGAGAGAGAGAGAGAGAGAGAGAGAGAGAGAGAGAGAGAAATAGAAATAAAAACTTTAGGAAAGCAGACAGCTAGCTTATCCCATCCCAGTGTACACAAATGTAGTTGAAAACAACTGAGACTTACACTAATTGCTGAGTGTGTGGCTGGCTACTCTAGGCATCCGTGGGTGTCATCCACAGGTTGGACACCATGTGACAGTTGCTCAGCCTGTGAAGAACTGTGAGCCCCATGGCTTAAAATGGGCTATTACCTTTTTTAATATTTATCCCAAACTGTTAAGGTCAGCATTAAAATTTGACCTTTTCCCTGCCAGCCCATTTGAAGTAATTAACCCCCTGTGTCTAGAAACATGAGGAAGCTAGGACTTTGTTATTAGATTCTCATAAAGAGCCTATTAATATTAAAATTGCTTCCCTCTTGGGCTGACTGTATTAATGGCTCCGCTCTGGGTAAACATGAGCACTGGTTCAGGGTTTTAAAATGCATGAGTGGAGGGCAGAGCTGTTCCCGCAACTACCTGATCCATCACAGCTCCTTTCGTGACAATTTCCTCTCCCATTGGCTCAAATCTCTGTTTTGAATGTGCCTCTGTGGATTTCCATCTGTTTGCCAGGAAACTCCTCTTGGTTCCACTGGATACCGAGCAGGTCAGGGGAAACAGATCATCCACAGTGGTCCCTATAGTCAGTTCCCTGGACACTCCCATGCTTGCATTTCAGGGAGAGCTCAGTTTGGGGTTGGGTATTAAACTGTGGTTCCCTATGGAGTCTATGCAAACCACCCCAGACCTGGGTCAGAACTGTCAAGAGACAAGGTGCTCCTAATTCGAAATAGGCAACCGATTCTGAAGGGCTGACTGTGGGATACTTGACTGTGAACTCCACACTTCAGTTTTCACTCAGACATTCACAGTATGCATCAACTAGCCATCATCTGTCATGATTTAGGCTTTGGGGATACAGTAGAAAATGAATGAGGCAGGTGTTTTCTTCTCATGGGTCTTACAGTTCACTGTAGGAACACCCAGTGGTTAGACATGCAAATAAATCATTAAAAATAAAGTAATAAGCCAGTATTAGGAGACATTAAATAGACACTCCACCTTGTCTTGTTGATAAATACAAATAAAATCCATGAACATGATTACACAGAATCCAGTAGTTGGACAAACCTCAGACAACGTTTAACCATGTGACATATGAGGGGTGACAGTGAAACTTCTGAAAAAGGAAGACAAATGTAAAACAAACAAACAAACAAAATCAAAGACAAAACTGTAAGTAGACATAAGGCAAGGCATCACATTTTAGGGAGGAAACAATTTGAAAACAGACTTCACATGAGACGATTTGGGTGCAGGGAAGGAATACAGGAAGAAAATGCGGTCACAAATCTACATTTAACAGCAACAAAAACCCTTCAAGGGAAAAAAAGAGAAATAATTTCTCATGTGAAAAAAGAAAAGAGCAAAATAATTACTCACCTGAAAACCTACCTGAAGGAGGGGCTAGAAGAGATTCTCTAAAGGAAAAGAAAATGTATAAAAAGAATGTTAGAGCATCAAGAAAAAAGCAACAACCTGCCCCATCCAAAGTAAGAGAATAATTTCTAGTGACATCATCAGAAAGTGATGCAATGAGAAACAAAGAAAATGCAGAAAATTAATAAACAGAAAGGCCTGCTTTGGGAGAAAAATAGTGACTAACATTTTCAAGTGCCTACCACACTGACAAAAAGAAAAGAGAAGACATGGACCACATCAAGAAGGAAATGGGGAGGCTGGAGTTCACTTGATATGTAAGGAATAAGTTGAGTATCTGTTTAACTATTAAAGGCATTAGACTTAGAACTTCAAAAGTTCTCCCAAAATAAACTGCACCCAGGAGGTTGTGTCAAAGAATTCCTCCAAATGGTGAGAACAATTCTCAACTCATTAATGGAGCTGATATTTCTCTGAAAATAAAGTCAGACAAAGACAGTACAAAAGCGAACAGCAGAAAAGAGAAATGAAACTCCAAACCCATGTAGTTAATGACTATAACGATGTGTTTTATGTACTCAACGGCAATGAAACATTGACAACCTAAATTCAGCTAAATGTAGAGCTTTGTGAATAGAATGAAGCTAATTCTATCAGTGTAATGTAGAGCAGCAACAAGCTGGAGGAAAAAAGATCACCCTACATGTTTTTAATGAAGTCCAATAGCCATTTCAATATAAAAATCTGTCTGAAAAATGTTAAATGAAGAGGTATGGTATAACAAAGAGCATCAAGAAAAGCTACAGCTAACATGTAGGAACTCAAGGTACAATTCAAGTTTTTTGACAGTTCCTATGACTCTAAAATAGCACATCAGCCGAGAAGTGGGTAAAAGAGGTGTGGTTTCTTTCAGAAAACCAGAGTTATGCCACCTGCAGGGAAATCGAGGGAAGTGGATATGGTATTGTAACCAGAAAGACAGAAATCGCGTGTTTTCCCTCATTTGTGGACCCTATATACTATTATAGACACATAAAATTGTATGTAGATATGAAAATAAAAATGAGGGGCTGAAAGATTGCCTAGTGGTTACAATTTTCTAAGGGAACTTGTTTTTCTAAGGGAACCTGAGTTCAGTTCCTAGTGCCCAATCAGACTGCTCACAACTATCTTTATCTTCATCTTCAGAGTACTTGACTCCTTCAGGCACCTCCCCACACATACTCATACACACATGCACACAGCCAGAGATGGGGGGAGGGAGCAAGGGAGGAAGAGAATATTTTTGAAAGATAACAGAAGCGAGACTGTGAGGGTAAGGAAGGACCCTGGGGTGGTGGGGGGGGGGGGAGAAAAGGAAAGAGCTGAGGGACAGATATGGTCAAAGTTCATGATGTACTGGCTTGAAAATATCTTCATCACCATGCACAATGAATATGTCCCATAAAAGCTAGAAAATAAAATATCAGGGAAAATTCTACAGTTAGATACTATCCCATTAATAATATTTGTAGGCAGCAAGGGAAGAAAAATCTTCCCAGAGGAGAGTACAATAGCTTTTGAACAATGTATTTTGAACAATGAACAAGAATTCTGGTGGGTTCTTTTGCATGCAGAAAGGACCCTGCTTTCCCAATCATATTGTCTTTTTACCTATAAGTCAAATTGGAATAAAGATATTTTAGAGTTTAAAACAAAAATAATAAGATAGGAAATTATTTAGCAAAGCAAAACCTATATGCTGAAAGCTACAGGACATTGTTAATATGTTTGTAATTCTAGAGAATTTACCACATTTGTAGATCAGAACAAACAGTAAAGGTGTCTGCTATCCCCAATCTGACAAAAATGCTTACTGATAGTCTGTCACAATCCTACTATGATACATCATTATTATTATTATTTTTAGCTTGGGACAGTTATTCTACAAAGCAAATAGTTAGACAATGAATTTAAATGAGCTAACTGACTCGACTGTGCAGTTTAAATAGGAGGGATGAGTCTACATGAACAGGAGTTTGTATGGTTGAAGTCATCTCACTGTGTGGTTCTGGCAGAAGGATGGAAACTTAGGCTAATAAAACAGAATGCAGAAACCCAAAATAGATTTGCATGCATGTGCCCAGTTGACTTTTCATGAAGGTGGAAAGGGAGTTAATGAGAGGAAAAGTCACCTTTCCCTTCAACATATGGTCAGGGGGCAGCTGGGAAGCCGACTGAATCGCCTAGACCTACATCTCACTGCTACACAAGAGTGGACTGACTCAGAATGGAGCATCAATTTAAGTGTAAAACATAAAATCATGGAATGTTTAGGGAATAAAAATAAGGTCTCAAGTTTTTAGTTGTAAATAGATTCTTCTTTCATACAATATGCCTGACTACTGTTTCCCCTCATTCCATTCCTCCCAGCTCCCACCACCTCCCCTCTCTCCCAGGTCCATTCTCCTTCTGTTTCCCTTTAGAAAGGAAAAGGCCTCCAAGAGAAAACAGCCAAACATGACAAAAAACAAGATACAATAAATCAAGGTAAAAACCCTCATACTGAGGCTGGACAAGGCAATCCAATTGGAGGAAAATATAAGAGTTCTGAAGTTTTAGAAGTTTAAAATTGTAGCAAAGAATTCTTAGGACTGACCAAAAACACAACCTACAGAAGGAACAAAACATTAACTTGAATTTTACTATATATGTATGTACACACACACACACACACACACACACACACACACACACACACACACA
>CAJQZJ010031764.1:6153320-6170055 GCA_907164525.1 Lophiomys imhausi
ACACACACACACACACACACACACACACACACACACACACACACACAGACACACATTTGTTCTACAAAACAACCAGGTCAAAGAATGAAAAAACAAACTACAGATTGGAGGTAAACTTTTGAAAGTCATTTGCCTAAGAAAAGACTGATTTCTAAAATAAATAATGCTGTAAACACAACAATAAAATACCAGTTAGAAAATACTCAGTGGGCATGAAGTAATGTTTCACTGAAGATGGTCAGACGGCCAGTGAGTGTGTGAGAAGACAGTCCGTATCAGTAGACAGTGGGGAAACAGGAATGTAATTCCCTCTTAGAACACACATTACAGATGGCTACAACTAAAATGGTGACAGAGAAGGGGAGAGATGCTTGAGTGATTAGGAGCACATACAGCTCATGCAGAAGATCTAAGTTTAGTTCTCAGGACCAACACTGTGTGTCTCACAGCTATCTGTAACCCTAACTCTAGGGAATCTGTCATCCCCTACTGGCCTCCATGAGCACCTGCACTCACATGAACACACACACACACACACACACACACACACACACGACTATCTAATATCTAAACTGGTAGGAGGATGGGGAGTTTAGATTTCTTAAGCTTCCCTGGAGGGAATGATCCCTTCCACAACCTGCTTTGGGGAAAGTTTGGCAGTTTCTATCAAAACAAAACATCCAACTATCACAGAACCTGGCAGATGGCTTCCTGACTGTTAATTCCTTGAGCGCTGGAAATTTGTGTTTGCACCAAAACCTGTTTGCTAATGTTGATAGATGCTTTATGCATATTAGTCAGAAATTAGTAATAAAGCAGACATGTTTGTGAAGGTAAATAGTTCTATGAACCATGGGATCTGAAGTAAAAGAGAGTGAACTGTTCACACAGGCACCTTCCTGCAGCATTATCCTTATTGTAGAATTAGTCCTCTATTGTCATGTGCACCATGATTATATTTCCTGAGATCACAGGAAAGTCAGAAACACAGAGCAGATTGGTCACTGTCAGGGATTGCAGAGGGTCGGGGAGCAGGCAGTTGGCAGGTAGCAGGCTTGTGGAGGGCAGTGTGAAGAATCCTTATGCTGGTGGAAGTGGGCTCTCTCCTACCCGTGCTGTTGTTACTGAGGTACAATGCCTTGACGTGGTGCTGTGACTTTGAAACTGGATAAAGATGACCCAGAATCCCCCTGAATTATTTCTTTTAAGTTCACAAAGCTTATCTCAAAAGGCTTCACTAAAATAGACATTTATTAGGTTGGAGAGATGGCAAGGGGTAACTTGTGAGCCTGATGACCTGAGTTTGATCTGCCGAAGCCGTGGAAAGGTGGAAAGAGAAAACTGACTTTACATATTTGTCCTCTGACCTCCACACTTCATTTGTGGCATACATGCCCACACATCTTCTCATCTTCCACATACATGCAATAATATCAATATTAAATAAATAAACTAAGAGACATTTGCCAACCAAGAAATACTATGATGGGAAGGTATGCTGAGAAAACCATCAGACTTGCCTGGACCAGCTCTACAGAGAGAGTCTTTTCATAGAGCTGACGTATAAATGGGTCCCTGAGAGATGGGATGGAACCAAAAATGTAGGATGGCAAAAGCATCCTTGTGGATATACTGAAACACCCAGATAATTCTGTACACTGGAAGATCTTGGTGTACCCTTATCCCTCTGGGTGCTGGATGTCAAAGTTGCCAAACATAAGTTGCCTTCGGGTATGTATTACCCAGGCTCCTGACTATTGGCTCACATAAGGGTGTTGTCACTGTAATGTAAACCGATATCTGTGGATGAAGAGATCCACATCCCTGAGATGTTTGCAGTCAAACTCTGAGGTTGTAAAGTTAGTGTCTTTTACCCAACACATGGGTACTGACAGCTGGCTGATATTTTCACACATCTCATGTCTTTGGAATCTCATAGCTACCCTGTGGTATAGGGCTGGCTAATAATAGCTTTGTGCTCATTTTGCGTCCAAGGGCATAGACTCTGAAAACATTGTATGGTATGTTCTTACTGTGCTTCATAGAATAAGCTTGAGACTAAAATCTGGCTTATGTGTTTCTAAGGTGGTTATTTATTGGCAAGATACAGTTGTCGTTGTGTGTTGCTCACTGAAGTAATTGATCTACATCTGTGGGGTAAGAGGGGTTTGTGAACTCAAGAACCTCTTGTTACAGCTTCCCTAGTTTCAGGACTCTAGCCAAGGAACAAAATGAAAAAAAAAGTGATTTTTTAAAAATAAGTGGATAGTTTATCAAGGAGATAAAATGGGCAGAGAGGATAATAGTTACACATGCAGAAATTAATATATTTTGCTATAGATAATTATTATAAAAACCATAAATGCAAAAATACTGAAGGCAAAATGCGATGTTTTCTACCAAATATTTAACTTAACTTTGTTAACACCACTTACTTTCTATTGCCTTCCTGTTGCTTGTTTTTGATGGTGAGCCAGGGTGGATTTCCATATCTGTGGTTGGCATAAGCCATTCATGGTAGACCCATTACCATGGCCTTTTACTTCTTGTAGGTCGATAGTATATTTTAATTTTATATGTAACATGGTTTTATTTCACTGTTTTTTCAAGGTGTTGTACTATAATGCAATTATAATTAACACCTCCCACACTCACACTCTGTTTATTGACAGTAGCTAAGGTGCAGGATCAAGCAAGACACCTGTCACTGGGTGACTAGACAATGACATATGATGATGACACATGACAGAAAAAAATCACTCAGGACCTCGGAAACGAAACCCTGAGATTTTGGCAGCATGAAACTGTGTGGAGGTCACTACACAAAGTGAAATAAGCCATGTGGAGAAAGATAAACACTTCAAGCCCCCAGTCATTTGCAGAAATTGATGATCTTCTCATGGAAAGAAAAGGGAGTAGGTGGTTCACTAGAGACTGTGTAGAGCAGAAGTTTTGATGGAGAAGAACGATTTTTTTAAGAGTCACTAAAATATAACTCAAATGGGGCCATTTAATGTGGTGTACTCTGAACGGTTGGGTCAGTACTCCTCACGACTCTCTGGGTTGTTTCAAAACTGCTAAAGTATGAAACTAATAAGAAGAATTGATTATCATGTTCAGAGGTGGGCCTGTTGATTCCCCTATTTCATCATTAGGCATTGTATGTTGTATCAAATTTTTTGTAGTGCAGTGTGAAGATAGACAGATACTGTAGCTTAATAAAACCCAACCCAGTGACACATCATCATACGAGCACCATTTCATACACAGTCTTCAGGAAGCAGAGATACCCTAGAGTAGGCGGAGACACCATAGTGAAGCTGAGACAGCCTCATGGGAGTCTTCAGGGTGTTCATGAGATAGCTTTTAGGTAAATGTGTCCCACATGTGAAATGTCAGAGTAGAATTTAAGGATCTTACATATTTACATCATGGGGCACAGGATCACAGGACAAAGCATACATGTTGTACATGCGTGTGACCCCTAAGAGCCTCATGTAGCCTGGGCTGACTTGCTACATAGATGCGAATAACCCAGAATTTCTGACCCCTTTGCCTTCACTTTCTACATGCTGCCTGGATGTCATGAAGTGTGGAATTTTAGACCTCTGAGGTGGCCATGCATGGTGGCCTGAGTTCCATCCCTGGGACCCGTAGAGTAGAAGAGACTTGATTCCCACAACTTTTCCTCTAAACTCTTCACAAGCACTATGCACCTGTGTTTGCACTCACAGAGAAAGGCTGAAAAATAAACGTAATGAAATGTAAATGTTGGGTTCACGTTTATCCCTGCACAGGCTGGGAGTCCCTCATAGCAGGTTGTTCAGAAGTCCTGTCATTCCTTCCCTTTCCTCTGGCTGAGTCCAGCTCATCTCTCTGTTGTTCTGTGCCTGAGGTAATTGCTCTGCCTTGATCCATTTTTCTTCATTTGCCAGCTCTGTTCATTAAGAGAATAAAAACTCCATGCAGGCAAACATCACTTGTATCGCATTTCTGATTTGCATTTATCTGCCCATGTGACTGGTGCTCCAAATTTCATTAATCTCATTTAAATGATCACTTCCTTCTAGAAGAACTGCAGAACAGGCTCCTTGGTTAAAAAGTGTCCTGGTTGGGTTTGGCTGTCAACTTGACATACTTTAGAGTCATTTGTGAAGGGGATCTCAATTGATGGATTGCCCAAATCATGTTGGCCCATGGGCATGTCTTTGAGGAACTGTCTTGATTGCTAATGGTGCACGAGGGCCAGCTCATTCTGGGCAGCACCATTCCCTGATCAAGTGGTCCTAGACTGTATCAGAAGGCTAGCTAAGAGTGACCCTTCTTGAGAAGGAGCAAGTAGTATTTCTCTATGGTTTCTGCTTCAAGATCTTGCTTGACTTTGTGCTTTGACCACCGTCAATGATAGAACGGGGCCTGGGGTTATCACTTTGTAAAACAGAATGATATCACGTCAGATGAACAATATTAAATGTGCTATCCATCAGTAGTTCTAAAACTAATTCAAACTTGGCCGTGATGTACTGATTGTACCACTGAAGACGATTTTTAAGGAACCATGCTGGTTTATTTCCTGGATTCTGAGTGTTTGTGTTTCCTGTGCCATTTCATATGGAGGATGATGAAGGGAAGTGGCTGCTGGAGGTCAGTACAGAGGCCAGCAAGATCACAGCTGACATGACCCTACAAACTTCTGATTGTCCTGAACTACATCAGCCAAGGGGCCATGACGCCCTTGAAAAACTGTGGGGACCTTCCATCATCTGCCTCGCACGGTTCACTTTGACATAGTCAGAAATTTCATTTCAAGGCGTTGCTGGGCAGATGATGACGTTCTCCTGCCCGCTAGAGCTGAACGAATTAAAATCTGAGGTTTCCGGGCTGGAGAGATGGCTCAGCCGTTAAAGGCTAGGCTCACAACCAAATATATAAAATCTGAGGTTTCCTTCATCTGCAAGTGGGTAGGAGTCCATTGGACATAGCCCATTAGTCACTTAATTTTTATGCTGCCTAAATGGGGCGTTTCTTTGCCATTTTGCATGGAGAGACTTTATAGAAAGCCATAAAGAGGGACAGTAAATTTGCAAGCATGCACTCTGTGAACATATCACCCCTAGCGCTCCATCCCTTCCTGAGGAATGATTCCTTGCAGGCAATTTCCTGCCCCAGTGCCAGGAAGTCACTGTGCCTTTTAAATCCCTTCTTACTAAGAATAACTTCCTGGTTCGTGAGATTCCTCTAAGCTCCTCTTTGTTTCCTTCAAGTTGAAGGAAACTGCAGAGCTCATCACAAGTTTTGTTCAACTTGAGCAAAACTTCACTGAATCACATTCACAGTGAGTCTGCTGCTCTTGAGTTTCAGATCTGGTGACAATATCACCTGAGGCCTTGCATTCTCTTTGGAGCATGTTCTTGTGTATTACTCTTCCTCCACTTTTCTGTGTGGTACTGGGGATGGAAAACAGGGGCTCATGGTTGCCAGTGAAGTGCTCTACCACTGGATCAAAACCCCAGCTTATTATTAAGTATTTTGAGTCTCCATAGTATGTCAGCCCATGCATACAGTGTGTAATGTTTATGATGAAGCCAATCTATGTATTCAAATCTTTATCATTTATTTATGTTTAAAATAAAATATTTAGAAGGTAAAAATATTTAAAATCCTTCCGACTTTGTTACATACACATGTTGTCATCTACTGTCATATCACTAAGCAGTAATCCACCAAAGCCCCTCACTCCCCTCTAATGTCTAACTATTATAACTTAATGCCCATCAACCAAGCTTCTCTCACCTTCTCCTCCTCCCTCCTCCCACTTCCTGATAATCACCATTCTTTTCTCAACTTCCATTGTTTTCTTTTTTATGTGTAGTGTGTGTGTGTGTGTGTTTGTGTGTGTGTGTGTGTGTGTGCGCGCGCGCGCGCACGTGTGTACGCACACACACACAGGGTACATATGTGGAGGTCAGAGGACAACCTGCAAGAGTCAGTTCTCTTCTTCCACTGTACAGGGAGTGGACTCACATCATCAAGTTTGGTAACAAGTACCTTTATCTAGAGATTCATCTTGCCAGCTTAAGTTGATCATTTTTAGATTTCCCCACAGGACTCGAATCCTTTATTTTCTTTACATGCGTTTTCATTATCATTTATTTTACTATTATTTCTACATGGTTGTTCCTTGTAATCATTTCTCTGTAGTGTGGAATATGAAGAAAGAATAGAGACTCGTGTGCCACTTAGAACAGATAGGTATTGCTGAGTTCACATCAGAAAAAATTGAACCAAGATGGAACCCAGGTATTTTCTGGTGAGAATTCCTGGAAGATTCATAAAAGCCCAGAACACTGTCATTGATGTAAAATCTTAACTGATGGGTGATGCACACTTGAATTTTTAGTTATCACCATGTAAACAGAAAAGTGTCCAGTCTTCCAGTGAGTCTGAGGCAGGGTTTGTGTTCTAGGTTCTGTCCCTTTGCTCCGAAACTTCATTGCATGTTTCCTTAGTGCAAAATTAATTGATCATGGAGAAGGTGATCAGTCATTGAAGGGGAAACCAGATTGATTTTTATGCTACCTCTTGCTTGTTTCCATCTTAGTTGAATTACTCTATTATGCTTCTGGAAGTGTTTATGGGTATTATAAGGCATTTACATCTTGGTGTATTAAGGTACTTCAGTGGTTTTTAGCCATTATTAAGGGAATTATATTAGGATTAGGCTGGTTATCAATCTCTAAATCTGGCACCTAGCTAAGGAAATCACTGCTTTATCCTCATTAAAGCCGTAAATAGAAGATCATTAACGGTACGTGCTCGCCAAGTGCCAAGGCTGGTGTGAAACCCTTCTGCCTTGGGGGAGACTGGATTCTTACACATCAGAAGTTAAATAAGAAACCCTTTGACAATTTGTAAAGAGTCTTCTGTGCATAAAGTGCCCTCCCACCTTAAAGCTTAAGAGTACTGCAGGAGAGACTTGGGGGAGTTGCCTAGTTGATAAAGCACTCCCACAGGGGCATAAGGGCCTATGTTTGATCCCCAGAACTCACACAAAAATCCAGGTACCTTGACAAACATCTGTATTCCCAGTCATTGGGAAAGAGGAGACAGGAGAGTCTCTGGACAGCTAGCATGGCCTAATCAATGAGCTCCATTTTCAGTGACAGACCCTGTGTCAAACAATAGGGTAGCGAGTGATTAAGGAGGAGGTTCAAGGCCAGCCTCAGATGCCACATTCATGCATACAAGCCTTCAAATGCATTTGTGCACACATACATATGAAAAAAATATATATATACCACACATGCATGCACATACACCCCACATAAGACAAAGACTCCATGGAAACTTGTACCAATTATGAGTAAAGGATTTAGTCCTTGGGTGTGTTGTTAAAATACTTACCAAAGGCCAATCTGATTCTCTATTAGTCTTGAAGAAGGACCCATGACAGTGGTCACATGGAAGGGTAATCAAAACAAATGTAGATGAACAAACATTACCTGTTAGCCATGTTGTAAATTTAGCCTTCAGTGAGGCTAGAGATGTTTGGCTTCACTTCTCTGAGTTTTCTTTTGCCATTGAGATTAGTTCTAATCTGTTTAGGTGAAACCTGGCTGAGAGATTATAAACAAAAGATAATGATAAATGGTGATGTTCCTACTTGGTCGCCATCTGGGGAAAGTGTGAGAGATTCATAATAGCTTGGTCTAGGTGTGGTTGTTCATGTTGATTGTTTTAATGATCTGGAAGAGAAAGCAAATTGCATGCTAATGAAATTTGGAGAAGATATTAAATTGGAAGTTGCTAGAAACAGGAGCGAGGATGGGAGATATTATATAAACCTACCTTATGTAGTTTAGAAATATGGACAGAAAGGGAAAAAATGTGAAAACACTTAAAAAGTAACAGAGTTGCATTTTTTGGGAGATGGGAATAAAGTGAATCTTGAAACGACGTGATAGGAAACCAGAGAAAAAATATGCACCAGGGGTGGGACAGATACTACAACATTGGGTACAGATTTCAACCTGGCATTTTTCCAAAGCCAGTCTCTCATTCCACAGCCTGACCACGATGTACCATGGCCTCAGCGGCTTTCCTTCGATTCTGTTCTCACCACATCTGGGACTGCCTCTCTGGTCTCAGTCTCTCTTCCCTTTTTTTGTCCTTTCATATCTTTCAGCTCACCCACCCCTCGTCTGCAGCATTTATTTCTGGTAGCATTAGTAGGAGAAAGATGGAGACAGATTGGAGAAAAGTTGGCAGTGGGAGTAGGAACAGATTAAGGGAAGGGAAGGTTTGATTTATGAGTAGAGATTAAAGGTGTTGAGTTGTCATGGCTTGTCTCCTGGTGGCATCCAAAAGTGAGTACTGGTACACATACACTTAAGTGATGTAAGATGGGAAAGGGGCCATGATATTATTTAGACTTCAAAACAAGGGAACAGCCAAAGGTAATTCTGATAGGAAAATTATACAACCAAAACTCACTGCTAGAGCTTATGGAGGCTTGAGAACATGCTGGTTAATGTTTCCTTGCTGGTTAAAGGTAAATCAGCTGTGACAGGTAAATCAGAAGGGCTCTGGCTGAATTGGGCAAATATCCACATTTGAACAGAAAAACCAAGAGCAGATCCTGGGTGAAGCATGTGGCTATTCCTCTGTCTTTTGAGTCTTGTTATGTTTTTGACATGTGTACCGAGGACCTTGCTCTCTCTGTCACATGAATACAGATCTATATATTGACACAAAAGAAGAAGACAGCGGGTTAACATTTATGGAACACATATGCTTGTTAGGGAGTATAGGTTGTATATAGATACTTGTAAGGAGGTATGGTTATAGTAATACAGAGATGCTGCTTTTAAAAGAGGGCCCAAATGCTGGGACAAACCAGCCCACTGGATATGAGACCTGTTTTACAGATGAGGAAAGTGGACCTCAGAGAGGTTGCTTCTTACGCAGTTTGCTCTCAGATTCACAGCAGAGTAAGAAAATATGAGCAGAGTGAAGGAAATGGGTTGATTGTGGGACGTTAGTGTTGTTGCATGGATGCTGATGAGTAGGGGATGGTGGAGTTCCTGCTACTAATATTTTCATAATGACAGCAGTGGCAAATTAATGTTCTCAGAGATAGTTCCAAGGAAAAGGTGAATGCTTTCCATGTCTTTCTTACTGATTCTCCAACAGGAAACCTTTAAGGAAAAGGAAGATTTTTTTGGGGGGAGGGGTGTCATACTAAGGATTGAACTCAGGGCCTTGTACATGCTGGGTAACCACACTAGCATTGAACTACACCCCCAGTGCCAAAATAAAGGTAGTTAAATTACTTGCCCATGATTTCAAGGATTTCCTAGGAATCTGTTTAGATTTGAGCCTGTTCCATTTGGTGAAGCCACTCTGCCTCTTGCCTGGCTTGAATGGAAAGGAAATATGAAGAAATTGGGCCCTGAGGGGTAAGGGGACAGGATGGGGCAGGCATTAATGATCCTGCACAGGAGTGGACAGTCTATAGAGCTACAGGAAGTTATTTTTTTTAATACTTTATTTTTTTCTTCAAGTTACATCTCAGTAATAAACCCCTCCCTATTCCCCCTTCCTATCCCGCCCTTCCACCCTCTTCCCCCCAGAAGTTTCCCCTTTCAGTCCAACAGATGGTTCCTTCTCTTATAACAGTAAGTATTATACAAAACAACAGATATAAATATGTCACATTTATGAGAGTTAAATGGCCCAGTATACCTTCCCAATGTCCAGTTTATACATATTTGGCCCCTGACTTTAACATTCTACTATCTAACCATCTCCATGAGTTTAAAGGTCTATATCTGACTCAACATTCGTACTAACTTGCAACACACTTTTAAGAGTATCTTCTTAGATCTATAACACCCTCTTGATTCCTAAACAACTCAAAATTTAACTATGAGACTCTAGCTGTCTATTCTTCAACCACCTCAGAGACCTGAGAGGGATAAATATATCTGCTTATATAGGAAGTGCTGGGCCTGCAGCTTCCAAAACTAAGAAAGGACATACCAATGACTGCCTGGACAGTTCCCATTTTCTCTCCATACATTCCAGCATCAGTCTTCAGCCTTTGGGTCCTGTTTCTCTGACAGACATTTGTTGTAGAGCAGGGATTATGAAGGACTTACCTACCCTGTCTTGGCAGAGTTAGGCTGTCGACTTCCCTGCTACCAAGTTTTGTCCTTTTTGGACAGCAGTCTGTCTGCAGTTGGTGCAAGGGGTTTTTTCATGCCAAGAGATAGGCTTGCCACTAATTCAACCATCTTACAGTGGAGGTTCTTCGATGCTTATCTTCTACTTGGAGTAGAATAGGGGGTGCTGTCAGGCACTGATATGTCTCAATATCAAAAAAAAGAAAGAAAATCTTAATTTAAGATAACATCTTTGAATGCCATATTCTATGGATTAATAGTTAAGAAATTGTTGGTGTTTGTTATAAGTGAATTTAGTAATAAATAAATAAGTGTTAAATAATAATTTAAAAGTTCGGTTACAGGTGGCGCCCAACGTGGTAAGGCATTATGGGTAATTTTATTTTCAAAACTATAGAGAAAACTGCAGATTTTGAAACTATGATGCCAGTTGTTGACAATATGGCAATGTTTACTGCTGACCTCTATACTGTTTTTCAGTCAGACCGAATGTTTTATGCTGTTTACTTTTTTTTATTTTATTGGTTTGTCATAAGGAAGACGTCTGTTACACAATTAAAAATTATGGAAATGCAGATTGAGGAGCTTAAGAAAATTCTGGCAGGGCAGGTAACTGGAACTGAGAAAATGGCAAGTTCTTTTCTAGCTAGGTCTCCACAGTCGCCGCATGTGCCAGTAGGAAACCAGGTAGGTAATGGTGCTAATGTGGAACCAAGTGCGCCTCCAGAGGAGCTGCATGGTACTGCACAATCACCATCAGCTTTTCCAGTTATGTTTCAAATTAGGCCTGATAATAACGGTCAGCTCAATCAGGAATTAACATGGCGTCCAATAGACATTTTGGATTTAAAAAGATTTAAGGAGTCTATTGTCTCTTATGAAATGCACTCATCATTCATTAAACAGATGCTAAATAATTGGGCTTTACAAAATAGAGTCATTCCCCAAGATTGGAAGGGACTGATATCAGCTGTGCTAGAAGGTAGCCAGCAATTACAATGGTTATCATGGTGAAGACATAAAGCCACAAAATTAGAGCAACAAAATATGGCAAGGGGAATAAATGTCACAACCCACCAAATGCTTGGTGAGGGACCTTATGCTGACATACGGTTACAGACTCAATTTGAAGATGTTGTCATCAAACAATGTCGTGTTACAGCTCTGAGGGCCTGAGATATGGTGGCTGAGGCTGGGAAAAGGTTTACTTCATTTACCAAGATAATACAAGGTCCTCAGGAAACCTTCTCAGACTTTTTAGGGAGATTGACTTCAGCTGTGGAGAGAGATGTAGATAACCCTGATGCCAGACAGGACTTGATAAATGCCTTGGCATATGAAAATACAAATGCTGAATGTCAAAGGGCAATTAGACCATTGAAAGCTCGAGGAGCCCCAGTAGATGAATGGATAAGAGAAACAGCTGATATTGGTTTTCAAGAGCATCAGACTAATGTCACAGCACAAGCAGTTGCTAGGGGTCTTAATGAGTGCTTTAAAAATGGTGAACTTGGTCATTTCCAAAGATATCGTAAGGCTGAATCCTCCAGAACTCGAAATGATAGGTGTCTGGACTCTGCAGAACATGTTCATAGAAGGGAACGAATGGCTTTTAATGGTGAACATGGTCATAGAAGGGAACGAATGGCTTCTAATGGCAATAGAAGGTTAAGGTCTCCAGGATTTTGTACTCGTTGTGGAAAAGGTAAACACTGGTCCCGGGATTGTAGAGCTAAAACGGATGTCAGAGGTAATCCCTTGCCAGGAAACGAGGGGAGGGGCCTACCGGTTCAGGCCCCCCAAAACAATGTGAACCGTCGTCCATCATCCAACCAGAGGAAAACAGACAGGCAGGAAGAACAAAATTAACTATTGCTGATCTTTTACAGGCTACTGAAGGTACTACAGTTTTAGATTTGACCACAGATCAATCTAAAACGTTATCCAAAACAGATGAATGTTATACGTTAACCACTGGTATCTATGGTCCTTTACCATCAGGGACAATAGGATTAATATTTGGAAAAAATGGATTAACCTGTCAAGGCAATAGACTGAAAAACAAGTTTGAAGTCAGCAAAAACAGGAAAGACTCAATAGACTGAAAAACAAGTTTGAAGTCAGGAAAAACAGGAAAGACTGAAGACTTGAAGAAACAAAGTCTCTGGCCTGACATTGTTTTCAGCTGCTAAGTGGGCAGAGCCGAAATTAAGCTAAAACAGAGTTCCTCCTATTTGAGGACAGTGCGTGGAGCCCAGAAGAGAAGAGTCCCCTGATGCTAGAGAGCTCCAAGAGTCCTGCTGAAAAAAGGGCTGGCCATTGATGGCCAGCTCTCTCCCTGAAGCAAAAAGAAGCCGGTGAGCAAAGAAAGCCTGAACAAGACACCAAAAGGCCCAGGACTGGACCCTGTGGCTCAGCTTTTGCCTAGAGGGGTTTGATCTGTCCGATCAGTGGCCTAAAGGAAACGGTGCCTGGCTTTAAGGACTGAGGCAGAGCAGCTGAGTTCCTGATTCAAAAGAAGTAAGTTGGCCTGCAGACGGCTGGGGTCTCCCACAGAGAAGAAAGCATGAAGCCTTATTTAAGGTGAGACTGCAATAACCAACTACCCTGACGAACCTGCATCTGAGAGATCCAGAAGGACGGCTAAGTGTGTTAAAGAATCTACAACAAAGACTGTGTTCCTGACGACTGAGGACCTGCCCCAGAGAGTGTATCATTCTAAAAGGTTATGAAAGTAGTTGTTATAATTATCAATAGGTTTAGTGGATAGGTGAAAGGGGTTGTAGGAATTTATAGGATTAATAGTTAAGAAATTGTTGGTGTTTGTTATAAGTGAATTTAGTAATAAATAAATAAGTGTTAAAAAATAATTTAAAAGTTCGGTTACAATATTCTGCAGATGTCTTGGGGTTTTTGAAGATGCCCTATCCATCTCTTGTATTTAGATAAGCAAATGTTGCTTGTCTCTTAGCAACTTGATTACTGGGTAGTTTAGAGAATATCTGTGATAGACTGTCATAGTAGCTAAGAAAGTGACATGTTTGCATGACTAGGAGTTTGTTTTACTTAACCATCCTAGACTGTTTTAGATGGTTGGTATCAAGAGGCCAGAGCTTCACATTTTATTTTTTAGTATCTCTAGGTATGATACCATTAGGAAGTGTTACCTTTAATTTTGTATCAAAATACAAAGATCTATTCAATTGTGGTTAAATATACTCTTAATTATGTATCAATATACAAAGATCAATGCCTATGTTGCCCAATACAATCCTAATATTACGTCCATATACAAGGGTCAATACCATTGTGGCCAACTATAATCTTAATTTTGTATCAATATACAAAGATCAATACCGATGTAATCCAATACAATCTTATTTTTGCACAATAAACAATGGTCAATACCACTTTAGCCAAATAAACTACTAATTTTGTATCAATATACAAAGGTATAAGGGCATATTCAATAATCTGCCCCTTCTTCTTGGACCTTCCTGTGCTATGTCTATATCTCATTTTTCTCAAGCCTATGCACTCCTACATAGGAGAGGAAGAAGGATACAGAAAAGGAAAAGTAGGAAGTCCCTGGGGCTAACCTCCAAAACCCATTAAACAGGACCATTTATCAGCTTGTAATCTCTTCCCCTAAATATCGGAGTTTTCAGTTATCCTTCAAATAACCAAAAAGAAGGGCGGAGAAACACCTTCCCCACCCTCTGGGCATGGGACGTCGCTCTCTTAAAGTGACTTCCTGCTGATTTGGGTCGTAGTAAACCTGTTTGGGGCCCGAACCCAAATGGAAAAAATGGTTAAAAATGTTAGTACACTCCTTTTATGTTCAGTCCTTCTGTTCTCAGCTGTTTAGATGACCTAAGGGGTTTGTAGGCAGAAGCTGATCTTGCAGGCTTCACTGAGGTTCTGGCAGGGGCATTGTGTAGAGCTGAACGGTCCCAGCGACATTGGATTGCCATGGTGGTTGCAGGCCCCCGATGGAGACAGCTATTGAGGAAGTCTACCAGGCAGAATCAACTGGGTCACTTGTCCTCCTTGGTGCCTGATTCTGCTCTCTGCTGAGGTTTCCGCTGTCCAGCCGTCCACGGGCACCCCTAATGGTCGCTTCCATTCTCCTGGAAAGATAAGAACAGAGCCCTGCCCCAATCCCAATCCTGGGACAATTGCCCTCTTTTTTTTGGTGGGGGGGGGGCTAGGTAGTACTTCTCCTGAAGCAAATTTGGCCTTCTGACAACATACAAAGCGTTATCTTTCAATCCGGGTTAAAGAAGAAATCATTCTGTCACCTTGGAGCTAAACCAGCTCCAGTGTATATATTTTGAGATCCCAAAGGACAATCTGCCTGCATCGAGAAGGCCTTTTGTAAGTAGCCTCCAAACCTAGGTCCCTCCAAATCCCATGTGTGTGTCTCTGAGCTCTAATTATTGGGATCAGAGACCTGTGTTTCCCATCTGAAGGGATCAAAGATGTGTTCCACCACTCCTGGATCGAAGTCTTTCTCTATTTAGAGTTTGCCCTGCATCAGGCTGACCCTGAGCTCCGGGATCTGCCCGTTTCTGTCTCCAGTGTGCTGGGAGCTGGGACCAAGGGTGTACTCTTCTTGAATGGTGGGACCAAGAGTATGCACCGTCAGCACCCCGCTCCGTATGACTCCAGAGTACATAAGACCACCAACAATATGGTGCTCCCCCCGTCTCCGCTGAGGACAAAGGCATGGGCCAACACCACAATTCTCTTGTATTTTACCTTAGCTCCACGTCTTCTCGACACCTGGAGGTCTGCAAAACCTGGCCGAACGGCTGTATCCTCTATTCCGTTCAGTGTTTCAGCCCTGCCACCTGCCCTTTTTTTTTTTTTTTTAGTTAATAAATTTATTTGTTTGTTGCTTCAGGTTACATACTTATCATATTGTCTTCTTTTCCCACTTCCCAGCCCCACCCTCCCATGCTCTACCCCCTGACCCTTCCGTCTTGTTCCTCTGGAGTGGAGTGTCCCTGCCTAACAGTCTCTCACCACAGATCAGGAGTCATATGAGGGCCAAGAGCCTCTTCATTCACCGGGGGCCTACGAGGCAGTACTGCCAGTGAAAGGTGTCTCCTTGCTACTGGGGGAATACTAAAAAAAAGACCAACAAACACACAAACCCACAAAAACAAAGAATATCAACAAAAAAAGAGAGGAAAAAGAGCAGGGAAAAGGAAAAAGAAAAAAGAAGAAAAGAAGGAAAAAGAAAAAGATGAAAAAAAAAATTTATGTCCATGTTCCTTTTGGTGTGTTGGTTGTAGTATAGATATCCTGTACGATATAGTTAAAATCCTACTATAAGTGAATAGATGCCATGTGCATCCTTCTGAGACTGGGTTAGCTCACTCAGGATGAGCTTCTCTAGATCCATCCATTTGGTTGCAAATTGCATGATTTCATTGTTTCTTATAGCTGAGTAATATTCCATTGTATAGATGTACCACAATTTTTTAATCCATTCTTCAGTTGAGGGACATCTGGGTTGTTTCCAATTTCTAGCTATTACAAATAAGGCTGCTATGAACATAGATGAGGAAACTTCCCTATGTCTCCGTGAGAGGTCCTTTGGGTGTATACCCAGAAGTGGTATGGCTGGGTCCTGAGGCAAGGTTATTCCTAGATTTCTAAGATATCACCAGACAGACCTCCATAGTGGTTGCACAAGCCTGCACTCCCACCAGCAATGGAGTAGGGTTCCCCTTTCTCCACACCCTCGCCAACATGCGCTATCATTTGAGCTCTTTATCTTAGCCATTCTAACAGGTGTTAGGTGGAATCTCAGGGTCGTCTTGAGTTGCATTTCTCTGATGATTAAGGATGTTGAACATTTCTTCAGGTGTCTCTCAGCCCTTAGGGATTCCTCCTTTGTGAATTCTCTATTTAGCTCCATCTCCCATTTTTTGATTGGATTATTTGGTTTCTTGGCATTTAGTTTCTTGAGTTCTTTGTAGATTTTAGATAATAGCCCTCTATCAGATGTGGGGTTGGTGAAGATTTTCTCCCAGTCTTTTGGTTGCCGTTTTGTTCAAATGACAGTGTCCTTTGCCTTACAGAAGATTTTCAGTTTCATGAGGTCCCATTTATTGATTGTTGATCTCAGGTCCTGAGCTGTTGGTGTTCTGTTCAGGAAGTTGTCACCTGTGCCAATGAGTTCGAGGGTTTCTCCTATTTTTTCTACTAGTATATTTAGTGTGGCTGGCTTTATGTTAAGGTCTTTGATCCACTTGGATTTAAGTTTGTTACAAGGTGATAGGTATGGGTCTAATTTCATTCTTTTGCAAGTGGACATCCAGTTGGACCAGCACCATTTGTTGAAGATGCTGTCCTTCTTCCATTGTGAGGTTTTGGCTTCTTTGTCAAAGATTAGTTGGCCATAGGTGTGTGGGTCCATGTTTGGGTCTTCAATTCGATTCCATTGATCCACTGGTCTGTTTCTATACCAGTACCATGCTGTTTTTATTACTGTTGCTCTGTAGTACAGCTTGAAATCTGGGATGGTGATACCTCCAGAT
>CAJQZJ010031764.1:6170455-6195889 GCA_907164525.1 Lophiomys imhausi
GTTTTCTGTGCTTGGATCCACAGTGGATGATTTGGTGCAGGGGACGAGTTACTTGGCTATCTGTCGTTGCTTACCAGGGGGATGGATTTCAGGGTCACTGTGGTTTTAATCGCCTGAGGCACTGTGAGCTGGTACAGCCTATTCCCAGGTTGTGAGTAATGGACTGGGATTGTTTCACTGCTCCAAATTCAGACTTCTCTATGTTGCACTCTGAGTTATCAGCCTGTAATGGTTCTGATGGTATGGACCTGTTTGCCCAGGCACAGATTCTGTGGGCTTTGTTTGTCGTCACAGAGGCTGACAGGGTCTGGCTCCACACCTAATATGTCTGGATTTTCCAGAATACAGCTATGGTCCCGATTTCTGGTTTCTCACTAGGCTTCTCGCCACAGGCCTGGCCTCTGTGCCTGATTCCCTCCCTGTCTGCGCAGCCGCGGGTCTCCCTCCCTGGCTGCTCGGCCGTGGGTGCACTGAGCCCTGGATCCTCCGGCTGCCTGAGTTGTCCTTTTGCCCCAGCAGCTCAGCCGTGGGTGCGCGGATCCCTGGCCCCGCCCACACCTGGCTCTCTCCCCAGTTGTCCTGCCGTGGGTTCATGGGGATTTGGCCCTGCCAGCCGGGCTCCCTCCCAGCTGTGCTGCCGTGAGTGCGCGGGATTCGGGCCCCTCCCACCCACCTTTGGGTTCCCGGTTTCCCGCGCTCTCGGAACCTCTGCCCTCCGCTTCACAAGCGGCTGCGGACCACCCACTGAGCTCCCTGTTTGTTTCTTGCTAAGACTTCCACTATCTCGCAAAGTTTTTTAAGTGGGTATAAGTTCTTCCTGAGGTGTGGGGAGCCCTGTAGGCTAGTGAACTATCACCAAGTGGCCTCTGATTCTGCCTGCTGTGAGTTGGGGTCGATCTTACCAGGTGCCTCTCCAAATGGGAGTTCCCGAATCCCAGGTTTAGTGGCTTCCGTGTCTACGAGAGGTGGGGGGAGAGCCTTACCCTGGGACTTTTAACAGTCCCTTGGGAGCTGTGAGTGTTCCCGGGAGGGTCTAGCCCCTCCGGTTTTTGCACAGTGCCCAATAACTCTGTGTTTTTTAGGCTCTTTTTTCCCCCCGCATTCAAAATGCGTCAGTGTAGGTCACCGCCATCTTGGCCCCCCTACAGGAAGTTATTAACTGCTTTCTATTTAGGAAATAATATTAGCTATGAAGTGAAAGTTCTAAATTCAAGATGTCACCCTTGAGTTTTAACTTTTCGAGGAACCATCTTCATCTGAATTCACAAGTATCGACTAGTTCATAGGAGGAAGCCCAGTTTGTGTGAAAATGAACCCGCCAATGTCTGAGACAGATGGACCCTTGGTAATCAGAAAGTACAAGAGTTAGGGGGAAATTTAGCAAGGTAATTGCAACCTCCTTTTCTGGTTAGCAGAAGTGACACCAGGCTGTGTGATTCATGGTGCTCTCCCATTCTTGCGCTGTGACACTTCTCTTAAAAGACTTCAGGGACACTCCACTCTGGAGGAGTGGAATGGAAGGGAGAGAGGGTAGGGGTGGGAGGGCAGGACTGGGAGGGGTGGAAAGAGGGCACTGTGACGGAGATGTAACCTGAAGTAATAAATAAACATTAAAAAAAAAGAACTCTAAAAACAAAACAAAAAAAACCTTCAAAACTTTCTGATTCACATCAGACTCATGTCTTGAAAATCAAGGAATGTCAGATTTCTACTATGGCCAGTGACAAAATGAGCATTTGCTAATTTCCAAATACTTCATTAGCATTGTACACACATTCCCCGAGTGAACCACTCTGACCCGTTAATCCCACTTATGTATTACAGAGCCAGTCACTCAGCCACAGGCCACAGGACCTGTGCTGAAGGCCATTAAGGACCTGCTATGGGTGGGTCAGGGGACAGCTGTCTCTGTAATTACTTACCTTGTAATTGTGTGGACCTGAGTGTGATTCCTCAAATCCACATGAATTACAAGGGTGTATGTTTGTAATCCCAGAGCTGGAGAGGCAGAGACAGGCTCACTATTCAGCCAGCCGAGTCTACATGGTGAGTTTTAGGCCACTGAGAGGCCACCTCTCACAAAATAATATGGATAACGCCCGAGGAATACCAATGCTGACCTTTGGCTTATGCAGTCATGCCTCCACACCTGCACATGCATATACATATACCACTGAAGAAAGGGAAGAATGGCTAATTGGGAAGTGCTTGATATGTAAGTGTGAAAAACTGGATTTGATTCCCAGAATCCACCAGTGTGCTTATAGTCTCAACATTGGTGAGGTAGCACAGGTGGGTCCCTGGCACTCCCTGGTCCACCAGTCTAGCCTAATCAGTGGGTTCTAGACCAGTAGGGGATGCTGTTTCACAGAATAGGAACCTGAGAAAAGACACCTGAGGTTGGCTTCTGGCCTGCATGAGAAGGTGCACACATGTGCACCTGCGTGCACGCGCACACATACACACACATACACACACACACACACACACACACACACACACACACACACACGAGAGAGAGAGAGAGAGAGAGAGAGAGAGAGAGAGAGAGAGAGAGCAAGGATGTTTAACCTACTCTAAAATGCATACTGTGAACTATTGTGTTCTACTGAGAGGAAAGGTTAAGTGTTCTGTTTTCTGTATCATCTCAGTTCTTCAGCAGAGACTGCAGTGAATGGAGACATAATGACCAGAAGTCCATGTTCTTGTTGGTTGCACTAGCTGAGCCTCAGATATAACACATATGTTACTGAGTGTTAAAAATATGACAAACCAGTGAGGATACCTTCTAAAAGTTGGATGGATCAAGTGAAAAAGGATGATGAATTCAGTGTCTCACCCTGCTTCACTTTGAGTGGCAATGACAGAAGCTTCCTAGAGTGACTAGACGCTGCCTGCACCATGTGCCTCCCTTTCTTCTTTCTCTGTTTTCCTTCCAACCATCTAATTAGAAGTTGCAAATGCCTGATGGGCCCCATGATTTGATAGTGAGTAGCAGAGATACGGCCAAATTACCTGCAATGGTGTTTTTTAAATATATTCTCGAAATTCACTGTCTATTACAACCCTCACTCTGTTCCTGGAGTCCTTGCTTGGAGGGAAAGGTAAAATGAAGGTTTTCCAAGCTTATGACCGCAAGGCAGAAAGCCTATCCCTGTGAATACAGTGGGGCATGTGGGTATGGTACAGGGATGGAGGGAGAGGCAGGGCTCTTCCTGCCTGGCTTGTTTTACGTGCTATTCTGCAGAGCGTGCTGGCTTAAAATCAGGCTAGCCTGCCATGGAGGCTGCTGGTGTGCAAGTGGTCGGTTGGCAGTCACTTGGCCCATTATTCATATTATCTACTTAGTAGCTAGAAAACATAATTCCTCTTGCGATTTTTTTTTATCTCTTTTCATTCTTTAGCTTGGCTAATGGCACTGACATTAATCAGTTTGCTAGCTTTCTCTGCCTATGCCACTGGGACAGCTCCAGGCCTTGTTCAGAAATCAATTTTCCATCAGTTCACACCTGTACCTAAACTAAATACCAGAAATGCTTGCTGGTACACTGCCAATATTTGTAAGAGTCACGGTGGTAATGAGACCCCAACATATATTATCTGTATCAATGAAACATGCCATCCAGTTCTTATGTTTGGCTCACACGACAGCAACATGTCAGAGTTGGGATGTGCTTCCTTTCACTGAGTGACACTCTCCCACATATGTGACAAGAAACCAGGGTGATGATGCTTCACAACTGCTCATAGGGTGGCAGTGGACATGTTGTTGTATTGCACATGTATGTGGGTGGTTGTTCATGTCTGTTCAGGTGCATATGCAGATGTGTATTCACGCATGTATAGGCCAAAGGTCAGCCTCAGATGTGTTTCTTCAGGAGGCATCCATATTTGACTTTGCCAGTTTCTTTTTGAGACAGAACCTGGGATTCACTGGTTTGGTGAGACTGGTTAGCCAACAAGCCCCAGGGGTCTTCGGGTTCCTGCTTCCTCAGCACCCAAATTATAAGCACACATCACCTGTCCTGCTGCTAACATGAATGAGTCCTAGGAATTGAACGCCAAGTCCTCACGTTCATATGGTAAGCACCACTGAGGTATTTTCCTAGCCCAGGGGGTTTGCTCTTGAGTTGGAACAAGTGAGTTGTGATTCTAAAAGTTGATGTTGTCTCTCTCTTCTTTCCCACCGCCCCACAATGAGAGCAGCGGTTTAGTCAAGAGGCCCAGTGGTCCTGACCTTGGAGGCTCTGCTGGTAGAGGAGTTACTTTCCCTGGCTCAGTCATCAGTATTCAGTCCTGTGCTACTTGTGCTGGGTCATTGTGGAGGTGGTGTGACTGTTTGAATTTTATACAGAGGCACGGAGAACACACCGTTCCTTCATTAAAGGCTTATTAATGCACTTTGTGAAATGGGGTGAGAACAAATATGCTCCCAAATGGCTTGCATGTTTATTACCCTCCTGCCTGATACATAAACCCAGGGCCTAGGGGGAAGTTGAAGAATCAAGGGCTTAAAAACAATATGCAGTCACGTAGTCTGTGCCTGAGAGAGGTGAGGGAGCCTCAGAAGCTTCTAATTTACACCAGACTTCTCTCTCAGTCCTTTTAGTGGGGAGCCAAGAAAAGGGGAGATTGAAATAAAGCAGTGGGGGAAGGTGAAGAGCAAAGCTGCACGTTGGGAATGTCAGCTTTTGTGCAAACATCTCCAACCCCCAGTTCAAAATCTGAAGTTCAGCAAAGGTAGAACTGTTTTGAGCACTGGCATGATACAAGGGTTACACACAGTTCCTCCAACAATGCATTTGGCTACAGCCAAAATGCAGGTGCACTGAACATATGTGCAGCATTGACTTCATTCTGGGTGTGTAAGTGTGCAGAAACAGCAATGAATGTGTTGTCTAGACTGAGCATCCATTCAAGACACATCCTTATATAAAGGTGTATATTATGGAAAGGTAAATACTATTACAGAAAGACATATGTTATCTAAAGGCATGTATTATATAAAAGCATATATTCCAAATGCCCCTTTGTGGTTCTAAGCAATTAGGGTAAATGAAATTGAAGCTGTGTGAAATATAAGGAGCAATATGGAGAAGGAATTTGTTGCTAGAGAGATGCCTAAGAGGTCAAGAGTGCTGGCTGCTCTTGCAGTGTACCTGAGTTTGGTTCCCAGAATACATGTTAGGTCCTTCACAACTACCTGTAATGTCGGGTGCAAGGAATCTGACTCCCTATTCTTCTCTCCAAAGGCACGGCAGGCACACACACACACACACACACACACACACATGCTTACACACATGCACACACACACACATACACATACAAACACTCACACACACACACACACCCCAAATACAAAATAAAAACAAACCCTTAAACAAATTCCACATCATTTATTATGACAAACTATTGAAAATGAAGTACAAGAAGAATCACAGATATAATGCCTCAGATTATGACTAGGGCTTCAAATATTCAATGCCCTGTGAGTAGATATAAAGGTCATGGGCCCCTTAACCTGGTTCAGGGGAAAACAGTCTTCTCCCTACAGTTAACATTTTTCCAGCCCCACACAGCTCCTAGGCAATGTTGCTGGCTAGTTGCAATTGAAAGAGCTAGTTGGTTCTTTGCCACCTGTCTGTGTTCGAAAATGCAAAATAGCTCCACTTTTTCTTCCTGCTGAGAGCTTTTCTTTTTAGGATGTAAATGACCATGGCTTTAGATTGAATCTCCATCCTGTTTTTTTTTTTCTGGTCCCCAAGTACTGGCTCATTAATCTTTGTCTGTTCTGCAGTCTCCACAGTGAAACAGAGAAGGCAGAGCCTGCTGGGCAGCATGGAGAGAGAGGGCTGATCCAGACAGACTCCATGCTCTTTTTCTGTTCCTCCTCTGCGCTCCCCTTGCTCTAAAGAAATGAGATCCTACCAAGAAGCCTCTCATCCACATAAATGGCCCACTAACCCAACTTGTAACATGGCAATAAATCATCAGTTCCATTATTAAATAAACTGGGGCTTCTTTTCTAAAAGTGGACTAACACGCAGTCAGTGGAGTGTTATTTGTTTCTTGCCAAGCTAATATCTTTAGAGTCAATATCGAGGCAGGTGAGCGCTGCAACAAAATATTAATTATACACCATCTTGGCACTGATAGCAAATACTCCGGTGTGGCCTCCTTTTCCAGGGGGAAGGCTGAAATGGGCTGCAAAGCAAAAGTCTAAACAATTTCAAAGAGCTTTAGTCACAGTGGGCAGTCTCCACCAACATCAAAGTCACGGCAGCCATCCACTTTTAATCCCCATCTTTGGTTTTGTCTCTACTGCAAACAGCTTTGAATGTCAGGGCTCCTTGTGTCTTCAATGTATCATTAAAGACATGTTCCCAGCCAGGGACAAATGCACTGTCAATAGCTTGGGAAAAGTTCAGAGATCTTGACCCAGATGAGTGAGAAGCTCTCAACTGTAACCTTGGTTTAAAGCCAGCACTGGCTTCTGTAGCTGGTTGCCTTGAGGGATCTCCTTCCAAGTCTTAGAAACTTCTTTTCTTTCTTCATATTAGAAGATACTACTACTTGGCTTGCAAGATGGTTACAAGGGTTATAAATAATACATTTACTACATGTAACATGTAATAGCCTTGTAGGAGATATTGGAGTTGTCAAGGTGAAGACAGGCTGTTAATAGCCTTTAATTGTCAACTTGTGGGCTAGCATAAACGGGCACTTGCTGTCTCAAGCCTGGTGATTTGGCTCAAATCCTAGGACCCACATGTTGGAAGAAGAAAACCTGTTAATGCAAGTTGTTATCTGACATCTGCACACATATGTCATGCACACCTAAATATAATGCACATGCAAGCACACAGATACACAATAAATGTACAAAGTAGAATTAGTTGTCATATTGCCACAACCTAGAGTCACCGAGAATGAGAAAAGAGCCTCAATTGAGAGATTGTCTCCATCAGGCTGGCCTGTGAGCGTGTCCGAGGATGATTCTCTTGATGGTTAGTGGAGGACTCAGCACGTTGTGGGTAGCACCACTTCCTCAGCAGGGACTAGTGAACTGCATAAGTTAGGAGAAAATCATATGAGAGCCACCAGGCAGGATTGCATTCATTTCTCTCCTTTCTTAGCTCTAGTTATTATATGAGTAGCTGCTTTGAACTCCTACCTTGATTTCTGCTCAGTGATGGGACTGGACCTTGAAGTTAGTACCTGAATACATGGTTTCTTTTCCAAGTTGATTTTTGCTGGGAGTGCAGCATAGCAACCAGAAAGAAAAGTGAAATAGATAGCCTGGTGTTGGCCCATGCCTCCTATAGTCCTACCTCTCAAAAGACTGAGGCAAAAGTATCACAAGTTAGAGGCCAGCCTGAGCTCAAGAAAGAAAAAAAGTGATACTAATGTGTTCACACAATGTGGATTTAGGGTTCTTTGGTTCTGGGAAATAATCATCACCTACTTAATAGCCAGTATAATTGTTCATAGCTACTCCAGTCCTGGCTTCTCTGTAAGCCTGTGTGGGACTGAACATGTAGAGATTATGTTGTAACTCTCATTAGTGTACTTTTATTTAACAAATGGGGCAGGAGAAGTAACTGAATCCCTCTAAAGAAGATGGTTACCTGAATGGCAGGAATTTCCTCTAGGGCCATATGACTTGAGTGACAAGGATCTTCTGACACCTCTGAACAAGGTCATAAAGAATGGTTGATCAGATTTAGAGGGATGTAATGACACTTACAAATGATGCTTAGCTATCTCTATCCCACCTCTGCAACTCAAGGTCTATGAGAACATATATCATGTCTTCCTTACCCATGACGATATATGATCAGAGACTAAGGAAGTACTTGGGGCAGAGTTGAGTTGAAGGATTTACCTGAAAGAATCAATAAATCTTAAACATATTTCTGGCTAGGCAGATGACATATCAGATAAAGTCCTAGTTATGGATCCATGAAGACCAGAGTTTGGGTCCTCTGCCCATGTACATGATAATTGGGTTTGATGTCCTGCCTGTAATCCGAAGGGCAGACAGAAACATGGGGGTCCCAAGAGCAAGTCAGTTAGCTCAGTTAGCCAAATCAGTGAGCTCTGGGCACAGATAAGAGATCCTATTTCAGTATATAAAGTAGAAAATGGCTGAAGAAGACAGTCAATGTCAACATCTGTCCTCCACATACATGCACACTATATTGCATACACGTGAGTCTATATACATGCAAACATACATTCACAACGCACACATGAACATGAAAACAGAGTATCTAGGAGCACTGAATTGGAGAATTAAGCCCAGTAGTCTGAAACTCAATACTGACAGAGATCTTGGCATCTTGAGTTGGCCTAGGTTTAAAATGTCACAGGGATGAAGAAGAAGCTCCCCGAAAACCAAGGAACATACACTTTACCCAGGGCCTTTCCAGGTTACTTGGTGGTCATAAGCAATAGGCACAAAACAGAACAAACAAACTAAACAACAACAACAACAATAAAACCCCATACACACAAGAGGACTCGGACTTGCAAAATTATTTCTATGAAGTTAAATCTCAGACTGGAGTAGAGGGTACACGGAACAAAGTGACTAATCAGAGTTTGAAATGGCCAGCAGTAGAGAGCCACCAAAAATAGCTGTGGCGTTGCTTGGTCTGTCTCATCCATCTGCTCAGTCTTGAAATCATGCTGCTTGTATTTTCAGTTGAAAACAAACATGCTTACAGTCCTATCTTATGATGAAATGGGTTTATGTTACCGTGGGATTCATCAAGTTAGCCAACAGATGTGTTTTGAAGACTCACAGAGTGTCTAATATTGTGACTTAGGGCTAAAAGGACAAACACTAGAGAGTTTAGAGTTGCCTGGGGTCGTTAAACTCCATTCTCAAAGGTCCTATCCTGGTACACAGCCTAGTCTGTACTTCGAAACAAACACTGGATGAATGGCTAAATGTGTAATTGGAAAGGGGAACTAAAAATCTTGCAGGTTGCTGGTTCAAAGCCCGTGCATGCATAGAAAAGCATGCATGCTTGCTTTGTGCATGCACATATGTGCATCTGTAACTCTCCACATGTGTTACACATATTATAAAATGGCATATTCAGACTCTGATGGTTGGTATTACCTATCAACTTGGTACAACCCATACTTGCCTGGGAAGAAAATTGCTATTGAAGAATTTCCTAGATTAGGGTGGCCTATCAGCATGTGGTGGCTGTGTGTGATTATCTTGCCAATTGATGTACAAAAACAGCCCATTGTAGGCACCACAATTCTCTGGTTTTGGGCCCTGAACTCTACAAGCAGAGAAGGCTAGCTGAGTGTTAATACAATGGGGAGCATGCATATAATTATGGTTTTTAAATTTGTTCTCTGTTCTTGGCTATGGATGTGGTATGGCTAGCTGTTTGAGTTCCTCCCTCAACTTCCCAAATCATGGACTTTAACTTGGACTCATAAGCCAAATATATATACCTTTTCTTTATTCAAATTGCTTTTTGTTAAGGTATTTTATCACAGTGACAGAAATCACACCAGAACATAGAACATTATACATTTCTTGCCACCTGTTCGTCTAAAATTAAAAATATTTACTTAAAGGCATAGAAACTCTGAAATCACCCAGCTCTTGCTGCTGAGCTAGAAATGTTGGTTGTAAGACATCATCTGAAGATCTTTCTACAGTATCCTACACATGCTTTCCTTTCCTAGAAATTTCTAAGGTTTGGTTTCTAGCTGAAGAAAAATTAGAAACATTAAGAATTGGTGAATTTTGTATGTTCCAAGCTTTTCTGTATGTGGAAAAACATGCATGGTATTGGTGACAGTGTAAGCCAGCTGACATATTTCACACTGCCCTTTCATGTTCCTCAGCTGTGTGAGAAGCTAGATGATATTAACATGCTCTAATTCAGGCTAATTTCATTCCTCAAAAACTGAAAATCTCATGTGCACTTTTCTGAAAATGTTTATCAGATAAGAGTCTTTAGGTGGAGTCTTTGGGGTCTCATGTGAATAAAGGGACTATAACTTCATCCTTTATTATGTGTGTCTTTTTATTTCCTTCTTTTGGCTTACTGCTCTAGCTAAGACTTCAAGTACTATATTAAATTAGAGTTGAGAAAATGAACACAGCTGTCTTGTTCTGTATCTTAGTGAAAATGTTTTGAGTTTTCACATTTGTGATTAAGTTGATATGTTCAACCTATCCCTAGCCTCTTTAAGACTTTAGTGCACAGGGATTATAGATTTTGTCAAAATCCATTTCTTCATCCACTGACATGGTCTTTTGATCTCTCACCTTGAGTCCATTTGTGTGATGTATTACATTATTGATATGTGTATACTGAAACTTGTTTGCATATCTAAAATGAAACCACTTGATCATTTGATCACAGTGAGCAATTTCTGGGGTGTATTTTCAAATTTCATTTGTTAGTATTTTATTGGGGTATTTTGCACCTGTATTCATCAGAAAGATTGACCTATAGTTTTGTGCTTGTGTGTCGGGGTGCGTGTGTGTGTGTGTGTGTGTGTGTGTGTGTGTGTGTGTGTGTGTGTATGTGTGCATGTGTATGCATGTGTGTGTATGTATGTTTCTTTGTTTGGTTTTGGTATCAGGGTAATACAGGTTTTATAAATAGAATTTGGTAACATTCCCTCCATTTCTAACCCATGTAATTGTTTGAGAAGCATTGGTTTTTGTTCTTCCTTAAAGATCTATTAGAATTCAGCAGCAAGTCCATCTGGGCCTGGACTCTTATCTGTTCACCAGATCTTGGTGATAAGACACTATTGCTCAAGACACCACGCAGTTTGATCATGAGCATAGAGAAATCAAACTAGTACTGACTAGAAAGTTTCCTCACTGCTGACTAGCTTTCAAAGTATTAGAAGATGCTATGGAGGTTTCTGGGAAGGTGTGAAATACGTAACAATCCCATACAGCTACGAATCCTATTAACTGAAGTAATGACCAGTGAGATAAGATGTGAATCAGTGATATGAATGTTTTTGGAGTAACCAGTCAATTTCTGGTTGGATTTAAGGCCAATTCCACAGGAGAAAGCAGATGTATAGTTACTGTAAATCTGGTCAATATCCTGTTGTCTGGGAACTCACAGGCCCCCAAGGGTAAATCTACTACTATTAATTTGCTAAATGGACATGAAATCAAATTGCCCTTTAAATCTGTAGATTAGTGAAGCTCTTATGGACCTCTTCACATAAGTTGCTTTGTGCAGTGGCTGGTAGTTAACATGGAAACTCAGCACTGGTCAGAGTGCAGAAAAGTGTGACTATTGTGAGCTCAGCCACAGATGGGAAGTCCTTAGCGCATCCCTCCTTGTAGGCTTAGAACACACTGCACAAGGGGTAAGAAGGCTGCAAGGACAAGAAGAAGGACTAAAGAAAAACAGTGTCTTCCGGACACAACACACAGTACACATGTACTCACAGTAACTGTGATTGCCAGCACAAGACCTGCGCAAGATCAAGCCTGTCAATATTTTTTTTTCTGCATGGGAGGAAGAGCTCACAAGATCCCCTTACTGAGGAGCTATGGACAGATGATGACTTCTGGGAAAGGGAGAGTCAGTTTTCTTTAAGGGTGTGCCTTCTAGTAGGTATTCTATGCTTCAGTGGATGACCTTACCCCCCAAAAGTGTATGGATAACTCAAATTGGAGTCCATTGGTTATTAAGGTTTTTTAAATATGGTATGATGTTGGGGAGTTATGGAGGTGGGGGTGAATCCAAGATGGGTTAAAGGGAGTTAGATGAAGATAATCAAAATAGATTACATATATCCAAAAGATTCCTCACCAATCCACAGGACATCTCCTCAACTATGTTCATAGCAGCTTTATTTGTAATAGCTAGAAACTGGAAACAACCCAGATGTCCTTCAACTGAAGAATGAATTAAAAAAAAAATTGTGGTACATTTACACAATGGAATGCTACTCAGCTATCAGAAACAAGGGGATCATGCAATTTGCAGCCAAATGGCTAAAACTAGAAAAGCTCATCTTGGGTGAGCTAACTCAGATTCAGAAAGATACACATGGCATATATTCACTTATAACTGGACTTTAGCCATATAGTACAGGATAACCATCCAACAATCAATAGACCCAAAGAACAGGAACATGGACTTGGTTACCTGTTAGTTGGACACTCCACCCTAGTGGAACTGCCATGTATGCCTCCTGTGCAAGAGGAAGCTCTTAGACCTCATGTGATAACAAACTCAAGGGGGCTGATAAATGGAGGGACCCCACACTGGAGAGATGGGAAGGATGGGAAAGCGGGTGGAGGGTGGGAGGGTGTGGCCGAGAGGGGGTGGAGGGAGGAGGTAGTAATGGAGACGTAACTTGAAGTAATAAATAAATGTTAAAAAAATTCTCAAAGAATTAGTAGAACTTGTATTTTTAAAAAATATAGAAGGAACTCAAAAATCTATGCAGCAGGAAATCAAATAGTTTAGCAAATGGAGAAATGAAATGAGCAAAGTGTTCTCAAAAGAGGAAATACAAATGGGCAATCAACATAAAAAGTTTTGAACCGCACTAGTCGTAGGGAAATGTAAATCGAAACTACATTAGATTCCATCTTACCCCAGCCAGAATGGCTGTCATTAAAACAAATAATGGCAAATAATGACAAGGGCAGGGGAGAAAAATGGACTTTTCTATACTGCTGGTAGCAATGCAAATCAGTCTGTCATTATGAACTCAGCATGGAGATTCCCCAACTTAAAAGTGCATCTTCCACAGGACTGAGCTGTGCCACTTTTGGGTGCTTACCCCAAAGACTCCTGTTTGGCACATCACAGAGATACTTGCTTGCCAGTGTACATTGTGTCTGTAAAGTTCTGGAAGCAGCCCAGATGTCCATCCAGAGAGAACTGGATAAACTAAATGTGGTATATGTACACTAGGGAATTTTTCAGCCATAAACAACTAGGATTTTATATCATTTGCAGAAAAAAATGATACAGCTGGAGATAACCATAAAAGTGAATCAAATTAGACTCAAAAAGACAAGCATCACTTTTTCTTTCATGTATAGTTTTTAGATTTTATGTGGCTCCATAAAGCCATGTAGCTATATATAACATGAAATAAGAAGCAAATTGTCTACAGGAGCGAAAGGGACTGACCAGAGGTGACAAACCAAGAACGTGGGGGAGCTGGAAGAGTATGACCAACATATATTATATTCTTGTATGAACAAGTCTTTATGCAAACCAGTACTGTGTACAGTGAATATACACCAATAAAATAAAAAGAAATCAACCATAAAATCTCATCTCCAGCCGGGCGGTGGTGGCGCACGCCTTTAATCCCAGCACTTGGGAGGCAGAGGCAGGTGGATCTTTGTGAGTTCGAGGCTAGCCTGGTCTACAAAGTGAGTCCAGGACAGCCAGGGCTACACAGAGAAACCCTGTCTCGAAAAAAAAAATCTCATCTCCATGTTGTAGAAATTTACAGTCAAAATGTTTGTGGTCAACAATGCTTATGTGGATGGTAGTGAAAGCTGCAGTGGTGTGGATCTGGTGACGGATCGCCCTAGAGACCTTGTTTAAATGTGAGTTCCTATTAGCAGATCTGGGTTAGAGCTGAGCTACTGTGTTTCTAATGAACCCTCATAGCTGGGATGCTACACAACAATAGAACACATTTTAAATAGAGGTGAGTATGGATGTGTGTGTGTGTGTGTGTGTGTGTGTGTGTGTGTGTGTGCGTGCGTGCATGTGTGCACCTGTGCACACAGATGTACATATGTCATTTCTCAGGTATTGTCTACTGTGCTTTTCTTCACAAGGTCTCTCACTAGTCTAGAACTGTCCAGGTAGTCTAGGCTGCCTGGCCAGGGTGCTCCAGGGACCCCTCTGTCTCTCCCTTTCCTGTGCTGGAAGTACAAATGAGCAGTAACACTCCCTTATTATTATTTTTTAAAAATAAAACAGAAAGCAAGAGCACTGTTTAGGGGAGTTAAACCCAGACCTTCAAGGCCACTTTGCTGGCTGAGCTATCACAGTTAGGGCGTTGAGCAGTGGAGCACTACATCTCCCCTGACAACCATACACCACACAATTACAGCTCACACAAATGCCCTGTGACAGAATGACACTGTCCACATTTAGGTGGGGCTTCCCATTTCACTTCCCACCTAGGACCTCCCTCACTGACTTGCCCAAGCCTTATCTCCTAGGTGATTCTAGATCCTGTCAATCTACAGTCCGTGCTAACCTTCACACAAGTCTTGTTTATAAACAGAGGGGGCCCTAGTGCTTTCTTGCTGCCTCTGAGCTAGGGATCAGTGGAGAATGAGTATTTGGATTGGAGTCCCAGAAGATTCAGCCCTGGATCCCCAAGCAGTTCCTGGACATTACATTTGAAGGCAAAGTTTTTATGAGTTACTCCCCCTACCCCCGTCCCGGGGTGGGGCATACACAACTGATTGCTGTATCCCAGTAGAGTAAGATAAATAAGCTATAACCATGTGTGGACACAGACTTGGAACAGAAGGAGCTTTAATCCTGTGGGCCCCCCCCCCAACTTTACACTTGATTTGTACTTGAGTTACAGAATAACTTTAGGAGTGTTTTTTGTTAAATCACAAGGAGATGTGTGATTGTGTATAGTAATGGAGAGCATCTTCTCTCCAAATGACACCACTGAGCAATCTCTGAACAATGGCATCTTTTCTTGGCTGATGTCACAGAAGTATTGTTCCATTGATTTGTTGGGAAGGATGGGTATAGATTGATGGAATAAGTTGGTTTTCCATCTGTGATTGGTGCTTCAAAGAATAAAGCCCCACTGATGCACCTTGTGTATAATCAATAGGGGATGAGGAAGTCACTCATTGACTGGGATGCTGGCAGGTGCCCTCCCAATCAGCCCCCATTTTAATCACAGTGGTCATAGGAAGAAAGACATTCATACATTGGCTGGTGCTTCAATTATTTTAACAGTGGCTGCTCACTGAAAGAAGATGGGGTCGGTGTCCTGGGTCCTTTTCATTGAACGTGTTTCTCTCTGTAGCTGTCCAGCCCCTGTCTCATTCATAAACAAGGCTCATTTTGACTCACAGCATAGCTAGCTCCGCGGTACCAGATGTATTAAGAATTATAAAATGGAAAAGTAAAGACAGATGCATCACGGGGCGAAAATGCCTTCCCAGGCAATTTGAAGGAATGAAATAATGCAATGTCTTTTGAAAGCAGTGTGGGGTTGCGGCCATCTGCGGAAGAGAGCAAACTGAAAGACTACTGTGAAAGTAGCTCACAATCAGAGAATAACAATTTCACAAAGCAGTGTGGGAAGAGAAGGGGGAATTGGGGGATTGGACACCTTTGATGGTTGAGGACGGTATATAGCAGGGAAATGAGGGGAATACAGAGAAGGCCCAGGACAAGAGGCAGAAGGATTGGAGTCAGGAACAGGGCTTCTGAGCAAAGTGATGGGGAGAGGTTGAGAGGTGCTTGTGCATTCCAGACAAGGAGGGGGATGGGACTTCAGAGCCTTGCTGCTTTTCCTCAGTTCTACTACTTTGCCTAAAAGTGATAATTAGTCACATGGGTAATAAGAGTTACTGAGGGCCGGTAGAAACAGCATCAGGAATAAAACCCGGAAAGAAGAGGTAGGACCATGTAGCAATGCTCTTCCTATGTGGCTAATAGGAATTCAGCACCCATTAGTATACACCAGGTGCTCAGGTCATGTAGGTGCTGACACTGGTTTGGTTGAATACAAAGTATAACTACAAACAGCATGCCTATACCTCAGAGTATGTGGGAACTGAGTTTACTAGTTAAGGGCTATGCATTTTCCTGTTAAGATTACACTGGAGAAGGTAGTAGGTCTACAGAAATGGGTTGCTTTTCCACATTTCTTCCCTAATTTTCTTTCATTCTTTCTTCCTTAAATGTATCAGAAGTGGTGCACTTTACATTGGTGTGTGTGTGTGTGTGTGTGTGTGTGTGTGTGTGGTGTACTTAAGCATGTGTTCAGGATTGTGTCATTGCCAATAAAAATTTTTCATTGTGACCATCATTGGTGAGTCCTGCTTTGTCTTTGGACTTGACTGAAAGAAATGTCCTTAATGAAGAAACTGGGGGTGGGGAGAGGGTTCTGTTGGCAAGGGGCAAGCTTTGTAAGCTGAGACCCTGAGTGTGATTCTCATAACTTGATATTAAGGAGCTGGGGCTGGTGGTACACACTTAAAATATCAACATAGGGGAAGTGGAGGATGCCTGGGGGTTTCTGGCTAGGCAACCTAGTAGAATCAGCAAGTCTGAGACCAGTGAGATGCCTTGTGTGAAAAACCCACAATGGATGGAGTCTGGGGAATGATACCCAAAGTTCAATTCTCACTTCCATGGTGCACCCACATGCACACATGTGCACACACAAAGCAAGAAAAGAAGGGATAAGGAAGGGATAGATGGGGGAAGAATGAAAGAAGAAAAAAGAAAAGAAAAATTGGACTTTTTTTTTTTTTTGGTCAAGTATCTCAGCAGCATGGTGGAAATATATCTAATGGCTTTTCATTAGAAGAAACAGTTCCACGGATGTTTTAAAAAGAAATAATTACATGTGAATTTTCCCCTGGTGAGATGTATCCCTGAGAGCTTATACAGAAATTAAACTTCATCAGTAATCCACTGTCAACGGGGCACTCCAGTACTGCATCCAGCTTATTAATATCTGTGTTTGTCTTGGCCCCGGTTCTATGTTGTCTTTCCGAGCTTTACTTGATGTCTAGAGTAAAATAACTAGTAATTTGTTTTTCAGCACAGAAAGTTCCTGTACTCCCACTGATTTTTGCCCCTGCAGATGAGCCATTTTATTTGTCCTTTTTGGACATTGTTGAAAAGAAACAGTCCCCTGTATTTCTGGAGACTCAGGTTTAGATATAAAAAGAGCTGCCTGGAATAAATAGTTCAATGAGACCAGGCCTGGTACTGAATCCCTGAGCACCTCACCTCAGTCCTCTGCTTCTTAGGAAATGCCCTTCAAGGTCCTTACACTTGCATTCATGGTGCAGATCTGACATGTTTTGATCTGAATTGAGCCTGTTTCAACCCAAGTTTCCACCATACGGTGACATACCATACATAGGTCTGGGTGTTCTTGCCTGTGGGCTTCTGCACTCTCTCCGCTCTGCTTATGCCGTATCCCCCAATTTGGAGGAATATATACCCCACTTTATCTCCAAATCCCATCTTCTCTTCATGGTCAAGTTCAAATAATAAGCAGTGATATTTAAGTGCATCCATCCCGTGATTTACATTGTTAGAACACCCTTAATTTTACTGTATCCCAACTAGCACACATACATGAATAATATCGTCTTGTAGATGGAGAATTGACACCCAAAGTTGAGTGTCTTGTACCTAATCACAGAGCTAGGGTGCGTGAGATCTGATGTGATGTCAGGCACACTACCTTTAAAGTCTGTCCACAGCTGCCCCCTCCAATACTCACACCACCCGTGCAGTTGTTTCTTCTGCTCTTTATCAGACTTATGACTTTAGTTTATTATCCAGTGTTATGTCAGGCTATTTTCATGCCTGCCTGTATGTATTTTGAGCATTCCCTGTACCTGGCTATTCTCCTCTTTCTTTCCTTCTACCACTCCCTCTACTCCCCTCTGTTTCTCTTCTACCTTCATGTCATCTGTACATTAGAGAGTTTGTGTAACTGAGACAAATGTTACTGTCATCTCTCTGAGACTGAGTTAATAAGTTAATACACTTAATACGATTATTTCCACCTACATTCATTTTCCTATCCAAAATTCAATGACTACATAAGCCACATTTTCTTTGTCCATTTCTCTGCTGTTGGACACCTAGATTGGTCCCATATCTTAACTATTATGAACACCTCTGTAGTAAACATGGGTGCACCACTGCCTCTGTGATTTGCTGACTTGGAGTCTTTTGGTATGAAAATCAACTTCAACATGTTTGACAGGCAGCTGCTCTTGATCCTGTTCAACAAGACTGAAACTGCCCCTCCCTTCCCACTGTCCCCATCACTCTGGTTCTCTGCTTATCATTTCCTGCTTTGCATCTTTGTTGTAAATTTATTCATTAAATACACATTGTCTGGCTGCATTGCTGGCTCATGTCCTAAGCAAAGGTGGAAAATATCCTCCCATCAGGAAGGTCGTCTGGGTTTTCATAGTGGCAAGTGATCCTTATCTGTGGATGACACACTAGGAGGTGGCTGGCCACAGTGTACCTACAATACACTGTTGTCTTCATGTATTAAGAGGGAGGTAAATACAAGGCCACAGACACTCAGGGAAATGTGCTAGTCAAGGGTTGGGGAAATGGCTCAGTGGGCAAGATCAGTTGCTATGCAAGTATAAGGACCTGAATTCAGATCCCCAGTACCCATGTTAAAAAAAAAAAAAAGATGGGTATGGTTGTGTGATTGGTGGAGACAGAAGCATCACTGGATTGGCTGTGTGCCAGCTTAGCTTTAGGTATGAGAGACTCTCCTTCAAAGGGGTAGATGGAGAATGACAAGCAGGACGCTGAAGTTCTCCTTTGGGCTCTGGAAGTGAATGTGTTGACATGTGCACCTACACACACAGATGTGCATCTAGTACACACACTTGTACTAAAACACGCACGCACACAACACACAAACACCTTTTAAAAAAATGCCAGTCCAGTCCACATGGGCTTGGAGCACCTTTTGGGAAAAGGAATTTAGGTAAAGTCTTGGATCATATGTGTGATTTTACTGTGTGGACACCAGGAATACATGTCATTCAAAGAAAATAGAAAGAATAAAGCCTCATGTTTCCAAGGAGAGACACCCCAGCACATATTTAGGTGATATATCATCTGGATGACGGTGATGGGTACCATGTTCTGATCAGAGATCCAGTGGGAGTCCATTTGCTAGTTATCAAATGCAACACAAAGATGCCTACTGATGTATGGTAGGCAGCAGGGAACCACAGAACCTTGTATGTCCAGCCACAATCATCCAAGCTGTGGTTTACGATGAGATGCCTTTCCTCCTTGGGAATTTTTCTAAAATTACAACCAGTCAAAAATGAATGTATTACTTTGCCAACATAGACTTCTATCAGAGCTGAAATGTCATTATCTTTCTGAGCTCCATGTTCTTGCATAGACTTCTATCATATCAAAATTCTAAGGAGGCAAAAGGAAAGGATTGAATGGATATTTATTCTAAGAATAAAGGGAAATTATTTTAATGAATAAAATAGAGGCAGCCTGTGTCTTACTCTCTATTTATATTCTTATTTATTTATGCATATGCAGTGAGGGGGGTCAGTTCTAAGCCTGTGCACCTGTTATCCCAGCATGCTGTCATGGAGATACATCACAGTCCTTGCAGTTTTTGAGACAATGTCTGTTATGTGACACTTTCTGGGAAGATGTGAACACATATTCAACCTAGATAGGGAAACCAGTAATGGACTAGTGGAAAGACAGTATCAAAGTCCAGTTTGGTGAACCAAAGTGTTTTCTGGAGTTTCTTAAGAGAGTAAAGGTAAGGGGTTACTTGTATGAGACTTTATCAGAAAGCACACCCCAGCACTGTTGATAACTCTTAAACACTACAGTCCTGGAACTTTCTGCAGGATGTACAGGCAGTTCAGCAGGTAGAAGAGTCTCTTCTCTTCAACAGCCCTGATTGCTTATCTAACCATAGGGGAGGGAGGGCCTTGTGTATCTGATATGGTTCAGGGGCTTCCTAAGTCCTCTGAGTTGTTTACTTCCTGAGTCTTAAGGAGTCTCCCTCCAGGATAGGATGTTTCAACACTGAGGATGTAGCTTTCAGGCAGCATCTTTCTAGGTAGACCACACTGAGCTGGACCTGGAGGACTGCCTATAGACCCTGAGTGCTAGAAGACAGGTGTGCATTGCCATGCATGGCTAAGTATTTTAACCTGACATAAAGCAATGTGGATATAATGGCTTATGGGGACTAGGGAGCCTCCAGCTTCTCTAATAATCAAGTTGGTCTGGGCAGAGCTATAGCCCCACAGTGGTCAAAGACTGTATCTTGCCAAGAACATCCAGAATGGGAAATGTTTAAGGTCAAATTTTACATGTTGCTAACTTCTTCATAAGTCCTGTAAATCTTAGTATTACACATAGTCTGAAGTTATGGGCCATTCAAATGTCATCACTTCCTGCTGCTATCTAATTTAGACCAAGCAGGCTTAGCTAAGAGTTTTTAAAAGACAGGCAAAACCAAGTTTGGCTGCCTATAGACCAACTGCTTACTTATCAGTACATAGTGAGCATCCACTCTGTGCCAAGTTCTGAGGGTGACTCTAAGTCTGCACAGCAGAAGTCAGGAGGTAGAGTCCTTGGCTCTGGGGTTAATGTATGCTTAGGAAACTTCTTCTGGGGGTGGCCAGAGTGGCATTGGGGATCTTACCCTGCTGTGATGTGTGCTTCCAGGAAAACATCTCTTATTTCAAGTTCCTGATAAAGGTAAAATAATGGCTAACTGGACAGTAAATCCAAACAGAAAGATGTGCTAGTGTGCTGTGTTTCACGCAATCCTCTCTGAGTGATGGAGGCAAGATCAGCATGTGCATATTAGCATGTTTCCTTTCCCAATTCCACGACACTCCTGCCACCCAATTACTGGGTTATGCTGGGGGACTGATCAGGCGGAATCAGCATACGACCATTGCAGCTGTTTGCATGGTGGACCCTTCTTTAGTGCTTCCACCTCTGTCTCCGTAACCTCATTTCTCCTCTCTTATCTCCCTGGCTCTATCCTCTTCTCTCCTCTCCTCTCCTCTCCTCTCCTCTCCTCTCCTCTCCCCTCCCCTCCCCTCCCCTCCCCTCCCCTCCCCTCTCCTCTCCTCTCCTCTCTTCTCTCCTGTTCCTTGATCTCTTGGAGTCCCCCTTCAGGTCAACGCTGATCTCTCCATCCATGTCCACCTCCATTTCTGTGCCAATGTCCATCCCTGTCTCACCTGCTGTCTGTTTTGACTCACTTCTCTTTTGCTTCTCCATGATTCATCCCCCCTCTCCATCTCCCTTCTCACTTGCTTCCTTCTTTCTTGACTCTGTAGCTCTTCAAACCCCCTTTCCCTTCTCTTTTGTTTCTAGTTGTCTTTCTCTTCCCCCTTCTCTCTATTCCCTGCCCTCCTCCCGTCTCTTCTCTCTCTGGCTCCATCTTCCTTCTTCTCTCCTCTTTTACTTCCTTCTGATTCCTTCTCCATCTCCCATGAAATTCTCTTCTCTCTGTATTCCTCCCTGTTGTCCCCCCCCCCCCCTTCCCCCCCCCCCCATTTACTTCTCCTTGTGGCTGAAGCTCTTAAGTGAGTCTGGGGTCTGTGTGCTTAGCTTGACTCAGCGCACAGCTCTGGGTGCTATTACTGAGTTCTGTCCTCTGCGGATAAAGGTTGCCATTGGACTTGAATATTAAGTTTCAGACTCTAATACACTAGCGGGAGATTTGCAGCAGTAAGCAGGTCCCCTCTGCATCCCTAAATGCTTCCAGGCACAGTATTTATTGATAGGCAGCCTTACTTCACCCTGCTGATGTGCAGGTGATGTGAGAGGTGACATTACCTACACCTGGGCTCCTTCTCACAGGGAGAGGTGGGCAGGGCTGGCTGTCCACACATGTGAAGGTTACTCCACAGAGCTCGGGGATCATTTTGTCAGTTTTGTTTGTAGAGATATAGAGAGGAGGATTATGTGATCCTCAGTGCCGATAAGTTCCCCTGAGCCAAATGCTAATCCAGCAGGACGTAGATGTAACATAGCCATTTCCTCTAACATTTCTGTGCACTTCTCATGGAGGGCAGAGCTGCCATGAAAGAAGTGGTGAGCATTAAGACGCCCCCTGTCCTATGGAGTCAGAGCCCAGGATCTGCACTCATTCAGTAGTATATCCATTATGTGTGCCATGAAGCTGCCTTCAGCAACTTGTATTTGTCCTTATGTTGTTGATGCACAAAAATCCCATGTGTGGGGCTGAGGAAGCACCTTGGCCAGAAAGGTGCTTGTCTTTACTGCCTGGAACCATGAGATTGATCCCTCATATTGCATAAACCAGGACTGGTGGTTCAGGCTTCTAATACCAGCCCCAGGAGATGAAGGCAGGATGATCAGTTCAATGTCACCTGTGGCTACTAGAGACCAAAACTGTGGTTTGGAGACCCTGAGACCCTGTCTAAACAAAGAAACAAACAAAAACAACGAAACCCCAGATAGAGCACAGATAGAACCCCATCTTTGGGTCTAGTTGTGTCCACCTTGTTCCTCTCCTAAGGGGCTGCTGTCCCTGGTTCTGATGTCCATACTGTGTTTGCAGAGGGATGGAGACTAACATGTCATGTGGAAAGGAATACCCTGTCTTTATTCCCGGAAACTTAGAGGACCTCGTCTCATGGTACCTTAGTTTGCACATCTGGAAATGGGTATAAATATAGTTACTACCTAATAGGTCACTTATCTGGACTTCAGAGTCAGTTTCAAGAATGTGTTGCCTACTGCTCAGCACTCCATGCTGCTGACGGCAGCTGTATAAGGTGATGGCCAAAGAGAGTGATCAGGTGTGTGTGTGTGTGTGTGTGTGTGTGTGTGTGTGTGTGTGTGTGTGTTTGTGTGTGTGTGTGTGAGAGAGAGAGAGAGAGACAGAGAGACCACGCTGAGAGCATAGGTAGAATCCAGTAGATCTGCGCCATGTAGTGGCTTGAATCCTTAGCCTTTAGCTTATCAAGCCTGTGTCCTCTGGTCACGGTGTCTCAGTGCACTCTGAACCTTAACCCCATCTGTGGAATGACAGTCATAATAGTATTTTTTCACCTGGCTCTTTTCATTTTAAGGTTTCCATTGGTATATATTTTGGGTTTGAAGTGGTAGATTTCATAATGACATTTTCATTCAAGTGTATTGTGTTCTCTGACCACATTTGCCTCCATTATTCTTTTCTTCCTTCCTTCCTTGCTCCTATTTCTGTTTCCTCTGCCCCAATAGTCTCTCTTTTAGTTTCAGGCCATGCATGAATGTGTGAATGTGTGCATATGTGCATGCTTCTGTGTGTGTGTCTAAAATCTAAATTCATGAGAGATAAAACATAAAATACTTGTCCTTTTTAATGCAGCATGTTTTTAGTATGACATCATCATGTCAATTGCTTTTCCTGCAAATGACATGCTTGCTTTCATTTTTTATGGCAGCATAGTACTCCGCTGTGTGTACAACGTCTGTTTTCTTTATCTAGTCATCTGTTAAGGAATGTCAAGACTGATTTGGTATTGTAGCTATTGTTAATAGAGAAGTAGTCAGCATAATCTATGGGTGTCTCTACTGTATGGGGACTTTGATTTTTGGTCATATTCTGAGGAGCGAGACATTCTGAGGAGGAGGAAGTGTAACTACATTACACACAGTGATTCTATGTTTAGTTTCCCATAGTACTTGCACAAGGTTACTGCTGCATCAGCGACTGTGAGGGTTCCTGTCCCCACGCCCTCTGCAGCATTTCTAATTATTTGTCTTCTTGTTGATAGCCATTCTGACTGGGGCAAGATGGAATTTGGGGCAGTTTTCTCAACATGCAATTCCAACCATGACTGGGATCTCTCACACCTTTGCATCTTCTCCTCATGGCTTTAAAAATGTCAGGGCCCATTCTCATATTATGCACCACAGGTATGCAGCAAATTCCTCAGCTCTGTCCATTTACTTGGCGGATAGTTGTTTTGCTTAAATTTAGAGCAATCAGAGTGTGTGAGCCTGGAGGAGACTTTGCCATCCCTTTCAAACTCCAAGCAATGCAGACATGAAGCTCTCCAAGCAGCTTTGCCCTTAGTTGGTCTGATGAACATGCCTTAGTTAGTACTGGATACTACCTACCCACCAAGGCCTGTTCTCTACATTGGCAGCAGTAGTCACTGCAAAGCAAAAAGAACCTTACCATTAATTTCCCAAACAATGTTCAGGAGTGACCAACTGCCAAGGGTTACTTTTTGAGACAAAACAAATCCTAGAGAATCTGAACATTCGCAGCATATAGATTTCGATATAATTTAGCATTTGAGCATGCCATGTCGCCGAAGGGTATGGCTGGAAGATGGGCTCATGAATGCCCTGTCATTCTCCATGTAGGAATACAAAGATTCAGAAACCAGAGGAGAGACCTGTCCCTGGACACTGAGGTGTGGACAGGAGAGGGAAAATATGTGCATGGGGCCTCCCCCAGATTTCCATGCTGTGTCTGTCCTTAGCGACCCCCTCAGTGCCCTAGTGTAGCGTAGCGTGTTCACCACTGCAGCCCACAGCAAGAGGTAGGTCACCCTGAGGCATTAATGCAAGCACAGTACTATGAAGACAAGGAAAGCCCAGGTTCCTGGGGCCTGACTGTGGGTCCCAGGACTTGGCTGAATGGCTAGCCTGGCCTTCTGCTCGACTCTTAGCATCTTTACTGTAAGAGATGATAAAATGGCTAACATCATCTTGGAGCAACTATGATTCACCAGCCCACTCTAATTCTTTGCACATAGTTTCTGGCGGAGCATTCAGCCACCAATGCCACCCAGATTTCCACATTACAACTATCATAACTGAGGCTCAGGGAGATCAAGAAATTTGTCCAAAGCCTCTAAGCCAGCAGAGGAAGAAAGACAAATAAGCAATCAGAGAGGCTGGCTGCATCTGATGGTGCCTTTGCTGGCCTCTGACTCCACTGCTGGCCTCCAGCCATTCTCTGCTCCCCAGCCAGATCCCCCTAATATTCAGGTCAGAACAGGTTGCTCCTCCGCTCAGACCTCCTTAATGCACCCTTAATGGCTGCCTGACCACGCTGAAACTCACTTACTTGGAGAGACTGAAAGCATGATTTGGGAGTGTGGGTAATGATGTCAATTCAGGTCATCGTTCATGTGTCTTCAGGGAGCCAGTCCCTCTGAGCTCCGTGTTCTCCGTAGACAAAAAATGGCATCAAAGGACAAGAGATGGAGCAGAGTCGGTAGTTTTCCTTCCATGTAGCAAGGCCTGGGTTTCAGCCCTCACACCACAGAAATCAAACATAGCTGTTGATATAACCCAAGCACTTAGGGAGATGGAGACAGGAAGATCAGGAGTTCATTCTCATCTACATGATGAGTTCAAAGCCAGCCTGGGATACATAACTTCCTGTCTCAAAAATAAAATAAGTGGCTTCAAATCAATCACATTATATAGTAGGAATCCTAGCACTTGGTAGAACTAAGGCAGGGGGATTCTGAACTTGAGCCAGCTTTGGGCTACATATTGAGATTATCTGGCTGGAACCCAAGTGCTTTTTATCAAGGACAGATCACACACACACACACACACACACACACACACACACACACACAGAGAGAGAGAGAGAGAGAGAGAGAGAGAGAGAGAGAGAGAGAGAGAG
>CAJQZJ010031764.1:6196454-6248214 GCA_907164525.1 Lophiomys imhausi
TGTGTGTGTGTGTGTGTGTGTGTGTGTGTGTGTGTGTGTGTGTGTGTTATGTGTGTGGCTGATAGATACACATGTGTGTGCACAAGAGGAGGCCAAAGCGGGACATTGGCTGTCCTCCTGTATTGCTGTCAGCCTTATTCCTATAAGACATATAACAGGAAGCTCTCCATTTCAGGTAGGCTGCCTAGCCAGAGAGCTGGATCCCCGCATGTGACTGCATCTCTTGCCTCTGTACCCCAACCCCATGCTGGTGTCATAGGTTCTGGGGATACAGCAAGTCCTCTGGCCCACCCAACCATCTCCAAAGCACTCAAACTCAACTTCTAAAGTTCCTTCAAGCTACTCTGACTGTTTAGTGATCTTTTCAGGACTTCATTCTGCTTTTATACTTTTCCTTTCTCTGGATCCCAGGGTATTCGAGCCACAATGAGCCAATGTATGCTGTATGTCCTTCATTTCATTGGCTGCTTTTTCTGGAATGTTGTACCAAATGGCTTCGCTCTTTTTTGCTGGACATGAAGGATTATCTATCAGGAATTTTATTTTATCTTCCAAAATTCATTTTAGTTTTCTTACACCCATTAAAGGATATTCTCTTCTGATCAAGTAGGATTTTTGTTCTTTTAATTACTTATTTTTCTTTTAGGAGGTGGCAGGGAAGGGGCATTTATTCTGAGAGGATATGCTTCCTTTCTTTCTGGGTATTGACTTTGGCTGAAATGGACACATTTGGGGTCTCTTTGCTCTTATTCTTACTGAACATTCCTCTTAGAAACATCCATATTTTCCAGATAATTTGTAAAAGCCAAAGGAAAAATAACTTTCATTTTATTTATTTATTTATTTACTTATTCAGCCAGTCATTTATTTGTTTGTTTGTTTGTTTGTTTATTTATTTATAGATAGAGTCTCACACTGTTGCTTAGAGTGCCCAGAATTTATTGTGTAGCCCCAGCTGGCCTGGAACTCACGGTGATGTCTTAGCTTCCCAAGTGTTAGGAATCACAGATGAGGGCCACAACTCCCACCTAAGAAAGACAATTTTTAATGTGAGAAGTTCCAGTTTCCTTTATCTTTTCTTCTTTAAAAAAAAAAAATAGTTGTATTTGTGCCTGTCTATGTATGTGCACATTAGTGCAGTTGCCTATGGAGGCCCAAAGAGGGCATCAGATCTCCTCGAACTGGCTTGGGTACAGGAAACCAAACTCCAGTTCTCTGGAAGAGCAGTGAGCACTTTTTTATATATATGCAGAATGTGGAGTTTATTTTACTAAAGCCTTACCTGCTTCCAATTGATGATATATCAATAAAACTACCACTCTGAGATGTCATTAAAGCCACATTTCTTCACTTCTTTTTTTCAACATTTATTTATTTATTCAAGTTACATTCCAATCAAAGGACCCATCCTCCTCCCCTCCTAGCTCCAAAATAGTACAGGATAACTATCCTACAACTCACAGACCCAATGGAACAGGAACCTCGCATAACTAACCTACGAGAAAATCTACCCAGCAGCGAATCAAGAGACACACAGTCAAACATTAGATGGAGCTCTATGATTTCAATATAAGAGAGGGAAGAGGAATAGAGAAACCAGGGTGGGGGTGGGGGGACGACACCAAAACAAGGCATGAAGATGAACAGAACCAACCAACCTAGGCCCCTAGAGGCTTACAGAGACTGAAACACTACCCAAAAGAAGAAGAAAGCTTAGCTAGACCTAGACCTCCCTATACATATATAGATGATGGGCAACTGGGTCTTCATACAGATCCCTTAGCAAGTAGGGGGCGGGGGGGGGCTGAGATCTCAGTCATGAACTCTGTTGCCTGTTAGTGGGTCACCTTACCCTAGCTAGGCTGCCATGTCGGGCCCCAGAGCAAGAGAAAGCTCTTAGCCCTTATGGGACCGATGAACTGAGGGGGATGGATATGGGAGAGCCTCCCTCATCCGAGGAGAAGGAGAGGAGGGAGAGGGGGACAGTTGAGGGCAGTGAGCACTCTTAACTGCTGAACCCTCTCCAGCCTCCTCATAATGTCTTTCTTCTGGGGGTGGGGGGGGAGGAAAGGGAGGCTCAGAGAGATTCAAACCAAGCAGTGAAGACGAAGCCAGTAGCTTCTATCAGGAAAAGGATAAAAAGGATAAAAGTTCATGTCTATTTGAGTGATTAACTTGGAAAAAAAAATGAAGCCTTCTAGTTTCCTGAGGAACAGATTTAGGAAAAATGTTTTAGATGTAAAAAGAAAAAAATGTGGTAATATGTCTTTGAAAAATATCCCTGGGACTCAGAAAAACAATATGAGTATCAGGGAAAGCCTGCAGGAATGTTTATGTAGAGGAGGGTTGTCTCCCACACAAGGGAGCAGAGCCTACTATACTGAGGCCTTCAGGGTAGGTGCTTTTCACTGTGTCCATAAAGATAACCGCACCGAACTTTTGGCAGTTACAATTTCCTTGAGATTACATTCTTGGGATGATGAGGACTGCTTGAAATTTCAAGTGCAGTTGGGAGACCCTTTCCTATCTCAGAATGAGTTCTGATAAACTGATTCTCTCTCTGGAGGAAAAAAAAAAACACAATGTCCACATATTGTATCTTAGAACCCATCATTTTAGGCACAACTTTATTTTGCACCATCTTCCCAAGTCTGAATTTAATAAGGTAATAAGATACTCTGGAGTATAACACATATTAAATAGATTTTTTTCTACAAAAAAAATTGAAACCAAGAAGGTGGAGGATGGGCTTTCTTCATGCGTGTCTTCTCTCTTTCTGTCGACCCAAGCAGCTGTTAGTTTCTTTTCCTTCCTGAAGCAATGAGTTATGAAACTCAAAAAGAGAGTGTTCTCAGTGGTGTAAATAAAGCTGTAATCTGAGCAAATACATCACACTATGTACCCAGGCTTTTCTTTTTGCCTTTAAAAAACCTCTTGTCTCTTTCTTTCTCTCCTCCCTACAGTCTGGTTTATGCAACTGTATATTGTTGACACATTCATCTTGATAAAAGAAAGAGAAGGCTACTTTTCATTGAGAAACAGATTCTAAGAAAAGGATGATTAATGAGCCAAGGTGCCTTGCATTCCCGTGATGTGTTCCGTACCCCAGCTCTACAAATCTGTCTGCGACTTGCCCTCTTGTGAGATTTCTGATTACTCTTATCAATTCTCCATTTTACCTTGCTGGGTGTACGGCAGCTCAGTCCCCAACCTACCCTAAGTTGTGAATGAAAGACAGTGATGGTATAGGTTTCAGGGAGACTGCTTTCCATGGAGCCCCTGGCCTGACATAGGGTGTCACAGTCTGGGGGAGCTGACTGTGCATGGGGAGGGGGTAAAATGCTTGCCTTTGTGTTACTATTATCACCATACCTGCAGAATCAACTTAAGTGTGACTGGACGTGAGCTTTATTTGACTCAGTTACAGGGGGTTTCAGTACAACTTGGTCTGGTCAGGGAGCTTGTCCTTAGACTTGCATTGGGAATGGATGAGGATAAGCTCTTCCAAGGAGAGGGCATGATTGCTGAGAAGTGAGGGGTAGACAAGAGCCACAGCACATCCTTTTTCTTTCCCTTCAGGCTGATCTCTGGGAGATAACTGATTGCTAGGGTCTCCATGTCTGTCTTTATCACTCATGCATCTCAAGGAGGGTAACTCCTTGCATCAAGTATTTCCAGAGATTGGCATTTCTCTTTTAGGTGGCAATTTTTGGACATTTCTTTACAAATGAGATGCATTGGTTGTGTTGAATGCAAATGGCGCTAGTGGCAAACACTGCTGGACTCTGTCAGCTCATGCCACATGATCTTATAAACATTTTCTTGGGCATCTCATGTCTCATGTCACCTGGGATATGTCAGCCCTTCTTGTGGATCAGAGAAGGAGTGTTTTCCTAATGATGATGGGTAAATCCCACAGCCAACCCCAGAGTGGTCATCCAGTCTCTTATTGTGCAACTTAAGAATGAAGGAATTCACAAATCCCTTTCTCTGATTTGCCCTGCCCTGGTTCCTTCCCCTAAGGAATCAAACTCCTTTCTAAGACTCCCTCCTTAGAGGCAGGAATTGGGAGACTGTATTCACAGTGAGACTAGGGTAGGGCATTGCAAGGACACTGCATTGCGAGGTCAGTGATATGAGAAATAAGCCCCAGGCTCACACCACAGAACCACTCCGGACAGCAGAGCTGGATTTTCATAGAGAGGCAGACGAAATATCGGTTAAAGATAGGAACTTGAGAGCCCCTCCTCACAGCTGCATTTTGATCACCTCTGTGTTGGTTCCAAGCTGTAAGACCTGGGGCAAGTTCTTTCAGATCCTGAAAGGCCAAGTTCAATATCCTTGTTATGTTTTGAAGATGAAATGTCTCCCGCAGGAACTATTTTGGAAGCTTGTGGCACCTCTTTGGTTTAAGTCTAGCTTTCAGGCACAGGGCCTCAGAAGTGGGGCTAGATATGTTATAGTCAGATGCTCTGGCCACAAGTCTTCCCTTCTTTATCCATCCAGAAGTAACAGGACTTGTAACTGGCTCCTTATTCCATGGACAGAGTCCTAGTGACCATGCCACCTTCATCATGCAAATGGGAAATAGGTTACTTCCTGACCAGTATTTGGTAGCCAGGACCAGAAAAGTCACCAATGTGGCCTTTAAAGGAGCCTTACTAAGGGTGGTTATGCTTGGGGCACTTCTGTATGTCAACTGACAAGTGGCTGGCTGTTACTGATTTATTATTGCCCAGTATTCAATGGGTTGTAATTTATATTACTTATATAATAATAGTAGATCTATGATACCTCAGTACTAATTGTATTATAATTTATAATTCTTTAAAGTTATAAATAGTAGTGATTATTGCATAATATATTATTGAACAATGATGGGTTTACATCATATTAGTTTTATTTCATAATATAAATAAATTAGTAGTAACCTGAATAAGCTTATTCAAATAGAACAATATTCAATATCTTTTTGCTTTAAAAATTATTTTAATTATCTATTTTTTTGAGAATTTCATTATGTGTATACAATTCATTTTGATCATATACCACCACTTCTCCCAGATTCTCTGAAGTTTCTCCTGATCCTCCTCCTATCTCTTATAGTCTAAGTTGTTGTGGAACTCTCTCTGTAGCCAAGATTGGCCTTAAATTCATAGAAATGCACCTGCCTCAGCCTCTGAGTGCTAAGATGACATGCTTAGACTCTGAGTATTTCTGTATGTCGCTGGTGCTGAGACATGACACCTTTCTGATTAAAAGAGAGAACCTACATTTTACTTCCTATTCTAAGACATGTACTTCTTCTTTCTCCCCATCCCCAGAAAGTTTTAATTTTACATGTGAGGGTCTGGAGAGCTAGCTCAGCCAGTAAAGTGGTCACCGTGGAAGGGTAAGGACCTGAGATTGGGCCACATAAAAGCTAGGAAGGTAGTGTGTGCCTGTAACCCCAGTGCTGAAAAGCAGAGACGGGAGGATCCCTGGGGCTCACTGCTCAGGCAGTCTAGCCAAATTAACAAACTCATGATTCAATGAGGATCCCTGTCAAAAAGAAAAAAAAAAGGAAAATAATTGAGGAAGGCATATGATGTCAATCTCTGCCTCCCCCCACCACATATTTTCAAAGGCATTCCCACACACACGTGTAAGCACATGGATGAAGATATACGTACATCCGTGAAATAAACAAGTGGAAAACAGATGGGAGGGGCAGAAGCACACCAAAGACTTTGCCATCTTGCTCAATAGCCTTCTCCCAGGGACATGCTTAGACTCTGTGTGTCAATGGAGCTGAGACGTGACACCTTTCTAATTAAAATAGAGAACCTATATTTTATTTCCTAGTCTAAGACATGTACTTCTTCCTTCTCCCCATCCTCAGAAAGTTTTAATTTTACAGAAACTGAAATAATCAAGTCTCTTGTGTATATTTCCTTTCAAAGTGTTTTGGTAGCTTCCTTTGAATTCAGTGCTCTCTCTTATATACTTGATAGAAAAATAATCTCAAGATGCCTTGAGATTTCCGTGGAGTTCAGCTCCCTTTTCGTAGTGGGACTTGCTCAAGCTTGGAACTGACTAAAAAGGGCCCAGCTGCCTTCTGTGAGCGCTGTCATCTGGTGGGTTCAAATGCACTCTTTCGGAGATGGCTTTCATACCTTAGTTCTCTCTGGCCTTGAATCCAGTCTGAGGAAGTCTTTGGAGTGTACACACAACCACGTCCTTTTGACAGACAGTGCAAATTAAAAGATCTGGCATGGCCCGGGAGCTGGGGACCCAAGCTCACCCCTTGGGTTTTCATTTACAGTTAGGCACTGCAGATTTGTATTGCTGACAGGGAAGCAGAGGTTGGTGGCAGAGAGTGTGTGTGACAAGTGTCTCATGCCAACCTGTAATTGGGAGGATTCTTTTTAATCAGGACATACCCTACAGCCCAAACACTGGAAATCTCCTGTAAGGCCAAGACAGGAAATTAAACATACTAACATGAAGCTCAGAGTGGGGTACGCATAGAGTGTAATATTGTCAGGCTCTGGGGGCCCCTGGAGCTTTGGGTGGAAATTTACTTCCTTAGAGAGTAAAGTGGGGGAAACATTTCTACTAAGCAGCTAGAGATAGGATCATGCTCCTACGAGTGAGTGAGCACCACTGTATTAAATACAGCAGACAGATTAATTGACATTTATTGCATTTAAACACAATGGCAAGTCAAATTCACCTTGGGCTAGCAGCTACTATTGTAGTACATCAATAAGAAAGCTCTCCTGTAGGCTTTCTATTTTCAGAAACCTTCATGAGCACCTAGTATGTCAGGTATTGTGTTGTTCCCTAACACAAGCTTGCCACATTAAAGCTTTATTTGATGCATTGGGAGAGGTTTAGCTTTTACTCTTCTTGCCAGGCGAGCATGGATCCTCTGAAACCTACACAGAAAATTCAGATGTGGTGGTGTACATTTGTAATTCCAGTGCTGGGGAGACAGGGACAACAGGATCCTTGATGTTCCTCAGGCTTGTCTCTGGCTAGTGAACTTAGCTGTGCTTGTGAGCCCCAGGGCAAAGTGAGAGACTCTATCTTGAAAAAGCAAGATAGACGACACCAGAGAAAGACTTTCAAAGTTCACCTCTGGCATCTACATGCACACAAGCACATACGCTTGTTCATATATGAACTTCACACACACACATTGTTTACTGAAAGGGCTTGAAGTAGATGGCATAACTCTTGACTGTATTCAGATGCATTTTGCTGAGAACATCAGCAGCAGCCTCTCCAGGTAATCATGTTGTGGAATCCTTGTGTTGACTCTCACATGAGAGGAGACTAAGGTTCAGACGTGCCATGCAGCTTGATCAAGGATCAGTGCATGGGGAAATTTTGAAATCAAGTTTCTGTCCAACACCTTGCAATGATGTCGCTCATGAGTATGATAACACAAGCTGAGGCAAACACACACACGCGCGTGTGTGTGTGTATGTGTGTGCAATCAAATATATGTTAGTTTATGTAAAAATATGTGCATGCATGTAGAGACCAGAGGTCAACTGTGGGTTATGTGCTCAGGTGTCCCTCTACCTTGTTTTTTGAGACAGAGTCTCTTACTTTTCATGTATGTAGAGTGCACATATGAACATGTGTGGGTGTGTCCCTAACAGAGGTGAACATTGGGTATTATTCCTGAGTAGTCATACAGTTTTTCAGGTTGTTTTTGAGATGGTCTGTCACTGGCCTGGGACTCATCAGATAGGCAAGGCTGAATGGCTAGTGAGTCCTGGGATCTTGTGTCTCTCTCTTCCCAGCACTGGGATTTCAAGTGAGCACCACTGTATGCAGCTTTACATGACTTCTGTGATCTAACTCGGTACTTTCAAGCACATTACCATTTGAGTCAGCTCACCAGCCACATCCTAGGGCTCTGAGGTGCTTTTGATCCATGAGGAGACAGGCACAGAGATGGGTGTGAGGGACAGAGCTTTGAGATGCTTTCAGGTCTCGGAGTTAGGAAGACAGACAGTCTCAAGTGCTTGAGGTCACCAAGAACTCCCTGAAGATGAAAATTCAGCTGCATAACTACCAGACAGAGGAAGATAGGGCAGGGTCAGTGATAAGAAACCTTGAAGTCACAATGACATAAAATGGTGTGAGCATTCTGGTTTTGTTTAGAACAATTGACTCTAGGATTTTGTTCTTAGTTCCACCAAATAAATATATGAGGAGGACAACTCTTTGGGCACACTCAGTACAGAGACCAAACATTTGTGAGAGGTTGTGGGAAAACTTCAAGGGTTGACTGAAGGAAATCAACTTCTGAAGTTCAAGGGCATCCTAATGCTGTCCTGGTTCTGTGCAATGTTTTGCAGCAATAGTAGTGGGGGCTACTTTTGTCCTTGCCTCCTTTAAGAAAACAATCCATAGACATGCAGGAAAATGATACTTTGGTTCTGAGTCAAAAGTTCAGGGTCTTCTCACCTGCAGAGAATCCGGGTCACACTAGATCTTCTGCACACCTGGCTGCAGCAGGTCAGACAGGCACAGCATGTTGGCACCACTGGAAAGCAGCCTGGGAATCATCAGCATTCCTTGTCTCAGCTCCATTCTAAGCAAGTGTGGGCATCATTCAAAGGATGCCTGGTTCCCAGTGTGAGCAAGTTGAAGTACCCTCCTTCCTTCTCAGATCTTACCAGTGCTGATCTCATTACAATTCAGGCTCTGCCCTCACCAGAGGCCTGTCACAAACTTCATGACCCTGTGCCTCTGCTGACGCAGCTTCTGCTGCATTCTGAACAGTCCACTTGAACGCACCTGAGTGTAAACAGGAACTGCTGTGAAGCACAAAGAGGGAGCACCTAAAACATAATTGCTGTGCCCAAGACCTGCCTGTTAGCTTACCTGAATACTAAGAAGATAGAGAATCTTGTGCAGTTTCTGGCTGTCCTCAAACAGTTGGTCACATATATGATGCCTTTCTGTTTCTATAGCAGTGCAGGAAGTGTCAGCACAAAGGATGGGAGGTGGCCCTAATCCCTGAGAATAGGGATAATTGAAAGCCATCTTTATAGCATAGTATGGCAGTCCTTCTCTCGTGGTTCTTACTCCCCTAATTTTCCTTCCGTTCATGGGTCTGGGTCTAAAACCTGATTCTTATTTTTACCTTTGCACAATGACAGTGAGTAGTGGCCCTGTGTTATGTTGTTATGTTCTGTTTTGTTTTTCTTGAGTTATTCATTGTAGACGTTGAGTAAATTTATAAATGCTGTCCAAACTCCAGGGAGAAAAAAACGAACCTTGATTTGGCCAGATTCTAGCCCTGCTTAGCTCATCCCTGAGTAGTAGAGCCAAGATGTTAACATCAGCTACACTCCTGAGACTAAGCTAGACAGTCTGATACCTCATCACCACAGACTGAGCTTCTCTGCCATGCCTTCTCCACGAAACTAGAACGAGATCCTTGGAAACACTGAGCCAAAATAAACTCTCTCTCCTTTGAGTTGTTTCTTTCAAGTATCTTGATCACAATGACACAAAAGTAATGAACCAGGTCACCATGACCAAAACCTGTTCAAAACAACAAAATGGAGGGATTAATTGTTTAGACTGTGGGTCCACTGTGAGGTACAGTATGATGGTGGTAGGTAAACTTTGTCCTTGAAGATAAGAAGTAAAGGAAAAAGCATATACAGAATAAGGCCAAGGCAACATGTGGCTGTCAGGACAGTCTCTATTTATCTTCTTCATAACTGGATCCCACCTCCGACCTTTAAACACCTACAAATTATGCACCAGATTATGAGCCTATGGAGGAATAACCCACTCATTGGGTGACAGCCTTTGTGATGTCATTATCACATGTGTCACAGGCATGGGCAGAAATCGCTTGTGGTTTCTTATTCCAATCAAGTTGATAATTAAAATGAATCATCTCCGGGCTGAGGAGATGACTCAGTTAGTAAACTGTTTGCCCTGCAAGCCCGGAGACATGAGTTCGCCCCCTAGAACCTATGTAAAATAGCTCATTTGTAATCCCAATACTGGGGAAGTAGATACAGGAAGATCCCTAGGATGCATTGGTTTGCCAGCCTGGTTGAACTAGCATGTTCCAGATCAGTAAGAGACCCTGACTCAACAAACAAACGGTAGACAATGTTCTGAGGAACAGCTCTTAGGACTGAGCTCTGTCTGCATATGCACCTCCACACACACATTGTGTACCTATAAAAACACATACAGCTGTACACATGTACATACATGTACTCACACAAATAGATTGCCTTTCTCAGGTGACAGAGCCCCTCTTTCCCTCTTCCCTTCCTCTGTTTCTTTCTACTTCTGACTTTGCTTTCCTGGGTGAATGCTGACTAATGCCCATAATTCTCATCAGAGCCAGAGCTGAGACAGTGTACAGAACTCATGCTGCCCTTGCCATTATTCAGCTTGCACGGTGGTGGACAGGCATGCTTTTAAAATTAAATGTAAAATGAAAGCTTGCAATGTACTATGATGGAAAGATAATGGGCTCTCAAGGCTGCTGTGCAGGGTGTTTCCATGAGGAGGTGGTGACATGTGGGAGCTATTTAGGTGCGACCAGCACTCCTGGTCAAAGTCCAGGCATGTGTGACCTCTCTGTGGCAGGTGAAGTCTCTTCTAGAATTAATGAATAAACAAAAATTGGAGCCAGTCCTCACAGATGAATAAATGAGGCTCAAGGCCCAGTGGTACATTATGCAAGGTGTCAATCTATGTCATAAAATAATGTGGAATAAAGCAGGAAGTGGTGGATGAAGGCTCCAAATGATCCAGTAATGTCCCTGTGTTTTGTGAGGATTGTCAGGCTTCTGGACAGGACTAGTAGTGCGAGCATGGAGGCAGCAGGAGATGCCATCACAGAACCTCTGCGTCCTGAACTCAGTGGATAGCAGAGACTATGAAGAAAACATTAAGGTAACCAGTCCGCACATTAAACTACTTACTGGCAGCCCAGGGGTCACCAACACCAGTGTCTCAGAAGTAGTCCTGCTTCTGCTTTGTCTTCCATTCAAATGGAGTGTGGGGGTGGGGGTCTGGGTGACAAATGGATGAATGTGCACTCACCCCCATCATGACTGGTGAACATTTTCAGGTTTCTTCACACTAGCTTTTCATCCCTGGTGCAGCCTCTATAGAATGAAAATTCAGAACACCCTCTTGATTCCTAAACAACTCAAAATTTAACTATGAGACTCTAGCTATCTATTCTTCAACCACCTCAGAGACCTGAGAGGGATAAATATATCTGATTATATAGGAAGTGCAGGGACTGCAGCTTCCAAAACTAAGAAATGACATACCAGTGGCTGCCTGGACAGTTCCCAATTATGAGGCAAGTTAATATGAAAGCTGAGTTAGATATAGAACTTTAAACTCATGGAGATGGTTAGATAGTAGAATGTTAAAGTCAGGGGCCAAATACATATGGACTGGACATTGGGAATGTATGCTAAGCCATATAACTCTCATAATTGTGGCCTATTTATTTCTGTTGTTTTGTATTGTATTTATAGTTATAAGAAAAAGAACCATTTTTCGGACTGAAAGGGAGAGCTGTTGGGGGGAAAAAAGAAATACCTTAAACTATAAAAAAAAGAAGGGAAGAGGATGGGGGGGTTGAGGGGGAGGAGGGTGGAAGGGTGGGACTGGAGGGGGGAGTAGGGAGAGGATTGTGATTGAGATGCAACTTGAAGAAATAAAAAATAAATTATTAAAAAAAGAATGAAAGGTATGGGTCTAATTTCATTCTTTTGCAAGTGGACATCCAGTTGGACCAGCACCATTTGTTGAAGATGCTGTCCTTCTTCCATTGTGCGTTTTTGGCTTCTTTGTCAAAGATTAGTTGGCCATAGGTGTGTGGATCCATGTTTGGGTCTTCAATTCGATTCCATTGATCCACTGGTCTGTTTCTATACCAGTACCATGCTGGGTTTTTTTTTTTTTTATAATTTATTTTTTATTTCTTCAAGTTACATCTCAATCACAATCCCCTCCCTACTCCCCCCTCCAGTCCCACCCTTCCACCCTCCTCCCCCTCAGCCCCCCCATCCTCTTCCCTTCTTTTTTTTTTTTTTTTTTTAGTTTAAGGTATTTATTTTTCCCCCCAACAGCTCTCCCTTTCAGTCCAAATAATGGTTCTTTTTCTTATAACTATAAATACAATACAAAACAACAGAAATATATAGGCCACGATTATAAGAGTTATATGGCTTAGCATACATTCCCAATGTCCAGTCCATATGTATTTGGCACCTGACTTTAACATTCTACTATCTAACCATCTCCATGAGTTTAAAGTTCTATATCTAACTCAGCTTTCATACTAACTTGCCTCATAATTTTAAAAATATCTTCTTAGATCCAGAACACCCTCTTGATTCCTAAACAACTCAAAATTTAACTATGAGACTCTAGGTATCTATTCTTCAACCACCTCAGAGACCTGAGAGGGATGAATATATCTGATTATATAGGAAGTGCAGGGCCTGCAGCTTCCAAAACTAAAAAATGACATACCAGTGGCTGCCTGGACAGTTCCCATTTTCTCTCCATACATTACAGCATCAATCTTCAGCCATTTGGCCCCATTTCTCTGACAGACATTCGTTGTAGAGCAGGAATTATGAAGGACTTACCTACCCTGTCTTGGCAGAGCTAGGCTGTCGACTTACCTGCTTCCAAGTTTTGTCCTTTTTGGACAGAAGTCTGTCTACAGTTGAAGCAAGTGGTTTTTCTTGCCAAGAGAATGGCTTACCACCAATTTAATCATCTCCCACTGGAGATTCTTCGATGCTCATCTTCTACTTGGAGTAATATAGGGGGTGCTGTCAGGAGCTGACATGTCTCGATATCAAAAAATCTTAAGTTAAGAAAACATCTTTGAATGCCATATTCTGCAGATCTCTTGAGGTTTTTGAAGATGCTCTATCTATCTCTTATATTTAGATAAGCAAATATTGCTTGTCTCTTAGCAACTTGATTTCTGAGTAGCTTAGAAAATAACTGTGATAGACTGTCATAGTAACTAACAAAATGACACGTTTTCATGACTATTAGTTTCCATTTCTTAATTATCCTAAACAGTTTATGTCGGTTGGTAGCGAGAGGTCAAAACTTGACATTTCATTTTTAACTGTTACTACAAACAATACCTTTAAGAAGCGTTACCCTTAATTTTGTATCAATATACAAAGATCAATACCAATGTGGCCAAATATAATCTTAATATTTGGCTAAATTGGTATTGATCATTGTATATTAATGCAAATTTAAGATTGTATAGGGCTACATCGGTATTGATCTTTGTATATTGATACAAAATTAAGATTATATTTGGCCACAATGGTATTGACCCTAGTATATTAATGTAAAATTAAGATTGTATTGGGCTACATCGGTACTGATCTTTGTATATTGATACCATGCTGTTTTTATTACTGTTGCTCTGTAGTGCAGCTTGAAATCTGGGATGGTGATACCTCCAGATGTTTTTTCATTGGACAGGATTGATTTAGCTAGTCTGGGCTTTTTGTTGTTCCATATGAAGTTGAGACTAGCTTTTTCCAGGTCTATAAAGAATTGTGTTGGTATTTTGATAGGAATTGCATTAAATCTATATATTGCTTTTGGTAGGATAGCCATTTTTATTATGTTGATCTTACCTATCCATGAGCATGGGAGATCTTTCCATCTTCTAAAGGCCTCTTCCATTTCTTTCTTCAGGGGCTTGAAGTTCTTGTTGTACAGGTCCTTTACATGTTTGGTTAGAGTTACCCCCAGGTATTTTATGTTGTTTGTGGCTATTGTGAAGGGGGTTGTTTCTCTTATTTCTTTCTCGGTATATTTGTTTGTTGTATAAAGAAGGGCTTCTGATTTTTTTGAGTTAATTTTTTATCCAGCCACCTTGCTGAAGTTGTTTATCAGCTGTAAGAGTTCTTTGGTGGAGTTTTTGGGGTCGCTTATGTATACTAACATATCATCTGTGAATAGGGATAATTTGACTTCTTCATTTCCAATTTTTATCCCTTTGATCTCCTTTAGTTGTCTTATTGCTCTAGCAAGGACTTCAAGTACTATATTGAAGAGATATGGTGAAAGTGGACATCCTTGTCTTGTCCCTGAGTTTAGAGGAAATGCTTCAAGCTTCTCTCCATTTAATTTGATGTTGGCTACTGAAGATACTCTTAAAAGTGTGTTGCAAGATAGTATGAATGTTGAGTCACATATAGACCTTTAAACTCATGGAGTTGGATAGATAGTAGAATGTTAAAGTCAGGGGCCAAATAGGTATAAACTGAACATTGGGAAGGTATACTGGGCCAATTTACTCTCATAAATGTGGCATATTTATATCTATTGTTTTGTATAATACTTACTGTTATAAGAGAAGGAACCAGCTGTTGGACTGAAAGGGGAAACCTCTGGAGGGAAGAGGGTGGAAGGGCGGGTTAGGAAGGGGGAATAGGGAGGGGTTTGTTACTGAGATGTAACTTGAAGAAAAAAAAATAAAGTATTTAAAAAAAAAAAAAAAGAATGAAAATCCAGCTAGGTCCACTGAGCCTTATGGTTCTCCCTGAATGTCCATTGCTATTTAATGAGTGTGCTAGAGCCATTAGTTAAGAAAACAGGGCTATGAAAATATTGGAATGAGGAAAATGCGTGTGTGTGTGTGGTGGGGGGTATGTGTGTGCATGGAGACTTGAGCTCCATCCCCCGTAAGCCCACATAAAAAGCTGGGCATGGTGGCACACATTTGTAATCTCAGCACAGGTGAGGTGCAGACAGGTGAAAATCCAGGGTTCCTTGGCCAGCCGGCCTAGCCAAGTTGATGAGCTCCAGGACAATGAAGAGAACCTGTCTCAAAAAGCCAAGTGGAGGGCAGCTGGAAAATAACACCTGAAGTTGACTTCTACCTTCCACTTGCATGCATCTGCATACATATGTGTGTGCACACACATACACACACAGGCACACACAGACATACACAGACACACACAGGCACACACAGACACACACACATGAATAATCTGTATAATTTCTCTGGAACTCTAGAGAGCGTTTTGTTTCTTTGTACTGTCTGTGCCTTTGCTAATGACCATTTCTAGTCTCACCTTATAACAGTAGTCTTAGCCCTTGTTTTTATAAAGTAGCCTACCTAGAGTATTTGACATATTCTTATTAACAAAAAGGAGGGAATGTAAGATTAATTTCAACTTCAAGTTGGGTTAAAAACAGATGGCAAGGTGTGGGGACCAGACATATGTAGACATAAAATTAATTGCTATTACCTGGGTACCACACACCAGAACACAAGAGGAGGCCATGATTCTCAGAGAAAACCTTTTCCTGGAGTGGAGGTCACTTTCCTTCCTTGGTGCTGAAACACTTTGGGTCAGTGAGGAATTGCTTCCTAGACTATACAATATGGTGAACAGCTGAGAAGTGCCTGGGCATTGAGCCAGATGACAAAGCTATAGTGTGCAATTAAACACTGTCTCAGTTCTCTAACTGTGAGTAGTTCACGTCCACAAAGGGTTAGGAAGATTATGCAATCATGTTCTGATAAAGGAATGTATAAGTGACCACAACAACTTTCCAAAGCTTTAGCAGAAAGGGCCAGTAAAATCTCCAGAGAACACTCTTGGGTGGTCAATGAAGAATGAGTTTACATCAGACCAGAGAGAGATAGCACAGAAAGAGAGAAGGGTGTGATCAAAGCGCTGTGAAGGAATGAAGCCTTCTGTCTTTTAGGCAGTGTTTGTCTTAGGGTGAATAAGCACACTATAGGACAGATGAAATGACAGGAAGGTGGCAACATATTAGAAGTTTGAGACTGACCATAGTAGACAGGATTGTTTTTAATAGGTAGGAAGAGGCATACACATTTGCATACAGAGCTGGGAGATACAAAGGGTTCAAGGAAGTTCTACTCTGCCTAGAAATCATTCCTACATAGTTCAAAGAATCCTGTGTGTTGCCCATTCATTCCTGAATTGTCTCAGCTCTTTCTCCAGGGTCATGTTCATCTAGCTGTCTTTTAACTTCCAGACCTCAGCTTTCTGACAGGATGCTTTCTTTCTTATTTATTTATGTGTACATTTAGTTATTTTATTTTATATGTAGGAGTCTTTTGTCTGGTTGTATATATGTGGACTGTGTGCTTGCCTGATGCCTACAAAGGTCAGAGGGGAAAATTGCACACTACTGAACTCAAATTATGGATGATATAAGCCCCTATATGTTTTCTAGGAACAAAGCCAGGGTCCTCTGCAAGAACAAGTGCTCTTAACTGCTGAGTAGGTGGGTAAACAGTAGGATGTGTGTGAATGAATGGATGTGAGTGTAAGGATGGATGGATGGGTAGAGAGAAGATAAAAAAAATGAATGGATGATGAGTGTGTGAATAAATATGTACATACATGAAAGAATTCATGGGTGAGTGGTAGATCGACAATGAGTGGGAGATGGGTACTCACAGATACATATACATGCATATATGTATATATATATTCATATTCATTTCTGTAACCTTCTCTTCACTCACTCATCCTTCCTCACACCCACACCCATTCATTCACATAAATCCTAATATGTAACACATGTATTATATGTAACATATATTTGATGTTATGTGTGTTATATGTTATATATATATATATATATATATATATATATATATATATATATGGGTGACTGGGTGGGTGGCTGGGTGGTCAGATGTATGAGTAGAAGGATTGGTGTGTGAGTAGGTGCATGGATGGATGGATCGATGGATAGACGTATGGTTGGATGAGTGAATATGTATGGACAGATAGATAGATGCATAGCTGCACAGGGTAGTGAGCAGTTAGGCTTATGGAGCAATAGTAAGTGGATGGATGAGTGAATGGCTGGGTGGGTGGATAGATGAGTAGGTATAAAGAGATGGAAGGGAGAGTGAAGGGGTTGGTGGACATATGGATATATGCATGAGTAGAAGCTTGGGTAGATTCATATCTGTTGAGGCAGAAAGGTGTATGGATAGATGAATGGAAGACAGACAAATGGTTCCTAGATGGATGGATAAGTGAGTAAATGAGTGGGTGGATATATTTATGTTTAGGTGAATGGATAAATTTGTGAGTGGGTGGATAAATGATTAAATGGATGTTTGCTTGTAAGATTTCACACTAGTTAAAAGATTCATCTATGTTCATAGCAGCCTTATTTGTAATAGATAGAAACTGGAAACAACCCAGATGTCACTCAACCAAGGAATGAGTAAAAAAAAAAAAAAAAACAAACTGTGGTACATCTACACAATGGAATACGACTCAGCCATCAGAAACAATGAAATCATGCAATTTGCAGACAAATGGATGGAACTAGAGAAGCTCATCCTGACTGAGCTAACCCAAACTCAGAAGGATGCACATGGCATCCATTCACTTAGAATCAGATTTTAGCCATATAGTACAGGATAACTATACTACAACCAATGCACCAAAGGGAACATGAACATAGATTTTTGTTACCTGTCAGTGAGACACTTTGCCATAGTGGTGCTGTCTTGTAGGCCCTCATATGACTGCTGAACTGGGGCAGGGGACTGATATGTAGGGACACTCCACTCCAGAGGAGTGGGATGGAAGGGATAGGGGGTAGAGGGTGGGAGGGTGGAACTGGGAGGGGTGGAATGAGGGCACTGTGATGGAGATGTAACTTGAAGTAATAAATAAACATTAAAAAAAAAGATGTCACCTAAATAAAAAACACATAAAGCAAAAGGCTACTGAAGGGTTAATATAGTGCCAGAGGAAGCTACTCACCCAGTATCACTTCAAAATTCAGTATGTTCTCAGGTATCTCTACATTTTTCCCTTCTTTCCAACAGCTTGAAACCATTTTCATGTTCTTGATCACTCTAATTTGTCAACGTGCAGAGACTCATCAAACTGGAACATTTTCCATATGTGTTTCCATCACGTGTATAGAAACACATACAGGAAAAGGTATATGTCCTTAATTTGTCTGCAAATAATATTTGAAACTATGTCTGATAGTTGTGAACTGCTGAGTCTGGGTGCAAATTACGTCAACGTCTCCAGAGAAGAAACAGGTCACAGTCCACCTGGTCTAGGGCACCGAGGAAGGACTCTAAGTCTGTTAGTGAATCCTCATTGCTCTTATTTGAGCATGACCCCCTTTGAAACTCTGAATCCTATGAGCTTTGTCTTAGTTTATGTTTCCATTTGTGATGCTGGGGCCAGTACCTAGCACCTCATGCGCTTTAAGCAAGTGGTCTACACTCCTAGCCAAAATTCTCAGCTATGTGTCGGACAGGTGGACTCATTTTGCACGGAGGGTCATCACTCCTGAACTTCCGGCCATCGTGCTGTTGGTCTTCATAGAGTACCCCAGGTTCACAGGTGGAAGGAAATATAGAACTTATTTCATTGGACCTAGCTCTACTCATGAAATCCATAGTATGAGCCCTGACATATCAACTACTCACATTTCCCTATGACCTCCTGGGACCAAGGTCACAGTGTAAGAGAGCAGCTTGGTGATCATGTTCCAGTCTTTATGCAACATACTCGGTCATGCTCTGAGCCCAGGGGCCTCTTCTGAAATAGACACAGTTGTTGTGCCCTGCATGCTGGATGATGAAAAGATTCAACAGACACACTGAAGAACTTAGCTTTTCTTTTCTTGTTGTCTTCACCATAGTGAATTCGTAATGCAGTCAAGATCTGTTTTAGAAGCAACCAGTGCTAATATAATCTAAATGGCGTGCATAGGAAAACAGAAATGGTGTGCCTGCCCAGCACGAGCGTATGGATCCTACTCCTCCTCATGCCCTCTCCTCTTTTCTTCTTTAGGAAACTGCTCAAAGACCTCATGAAAGTGGGACTTACGGCTTCGGCTTCCTTGATCAGGCTCAACATTCAGTAAGTGCAACCTGTTTGCAACTTTCCTTGTGTCAATATCTGGTTTCTTTGATCGCATCTCTAGCACCTGCCTCTCTTCTTCGTGGCCCCGAGTTGCCACAGAAACATGCTGTGTGCCTGGCCTCTCAGTTTGGCATTGCTGTGTTGGATTCAGAGTTACTAAGGGAGCTTGCTGTGTAGAACCTCCTCCCAGCTCTGCCTTCCACCCTTCCAGTGACATGACAGTGAGTTAGCCCCACTGGTAGAAAACGAAGGTTCATGTAAAATGCGCTTGCGTTTTCTTCCGTTTCCTGTGGTCTGGTTCATGATGGGAAAATGTGTCACTGTGTAGAAAGAAAACCCAGCACACAGACCTGGTGGTAGACATACAGCTCCAGAGACATTCAAAAACAACTCATTTTGTTCTTCTAGGGCCAGAATATGTGACTGTGAACAATTGTAGAAGAAAAAAAAATCTGTACTTTAAGATACAGGGGAATATTTGAGAAATTTCGTTTGTTTTTATTCAGTAACTATTTTCCTGCTGTCCATCTTTGCCCTTGCACTTAAGAACTTAGTTTTGGTGATGGTACTGGCATTTTTTTTTCCAATTTTCCATTTTTTAAAAATATCTATTAGCATCAGAAGCTAGGATCTCCTCTACAATAGTTCTGCTTGAGGGGGAAAAAGCATGATTTAGGAGTAGAATTGTTATCAATTAAGAAAGAACATCACAACCATCAAAGTTTCAGAAGGGTGAGTTAAGGACTTATTTAGTTCTCTAGATGTGGCTTCCCTCACAAGCTTTGGACTTACTTAGCACACCCTGCTTCTGAGGGTGGTGGGGGCTCACGTGGTCGATGTCAAAGGGAGTAAGTGGAATCAGGGGTCAGGGACACCAGTGAGGAGGAGGGAGCTGATACAGGGATGCTTTCTCTCCTCTCTGGTGGCATTGTCTGGTTGCTCTTCTTGCTGTGGAATTTGCATATTCAAGTGGAGAGGAGGAGGAGGAGGGAGAGGCAAACAGCTGATAAAGTGTTTGCCCTGTGCTCCCTCAGAATGCCTCTGTGTCATGCTGATCAGCTAAAACTTGTATCACGCAGGGGATTAGAGCCAAGCTTTTGTTTCTGATCATAAAGGAGCTTCCAGCTCTGTTCCCTGGCTGCCACATCTATCTTGTCACTCCTTTGAAGTTTCCCTTTCAGCATTTTCCTAAAAACTGTGAGAGGATTTGTAAGTAAAAAGGGGTGGGGGGCTATTTGGTACTTAGTCTGTTCAAAGCTATAGAATATAGAGTTAAACATGTCTATTAATTTATCATCTTTTCCAAGTAGCATCATTCTCCTGTTCCCTTCAGTGTGGTTGGGACAGCAAGTAAGAGATAAGGACATGAAGGGTTCCAGGATGGAGTTTTAGAAGAAATGTGACCCTCCCTGCCTTTGCCTATGGAACATGAGGCAAATCTTTGCTTCTCAGAAATGAGTTTGTGTTCAGGCTGAGGCTGGAAGCTGCAGATCTAGGGAAGGCTGCGGTCCCTGAAATAATCAGTACAGAAGTGTATTGGAGTGCACGTTAATCTGTCTATGGAGATGGCATTTTCTATCTGCAGATACAGACTGATGAGGGAAATGAAGTATTAATTTGCTGTTCCGCACGACATACTAGCATGCAGATATGATAATTTTTTTAAAAATTGAAAAAGGAAGAGACAGAAAATGCCTCATTGTGGACAGACTCTGAGGGCTGGCACCTAACTGCTGCTCTTCTGACTTGTTTTCCTTGCGACTAGAAAATCTGTGGTATCAGAAACTTAAATCCACTTCCAAGGCCAGGAAATCTCTTGGTGAAGGAGAGTTGAGTCCTGGGAGGTTGTTATGTTAAGGAAAGGTCTTGCTTTGATTTACAGGGTGAAGTTGCAATGCATTATGGTAGGGATGGGATGATGGCCAGAGAGTAAAGTAGCTCCTAGACTTGAATCCACAGTCAGGAAACAGAGAGTAGTAATAAAACGCCAGTAGTGTGCTGCTGGCTTTCTGTATCTATTCAGTCTGGGACCCTGATTCATGGAATGGTGTCACCCACATCTAGCCTGGCTTTTCCTATAACAATTAATCTAATCTAGAAACTCTCACCCACATAGTCACAGAGATTTATTTCCAGGGTGATTCTAAGTCCTTCTAAGTTTGAAATTAGTATAAACCATCTCACCCCGGAAGCAGGTACACAGTCATCCAGAGTAGTTCCTAATCCCTGTACCCTTGAGTGCTCTTCTCTGCTCACATGGGATCCATAGCTAACAAGGAAACTGCCCCAGTAACTTTGGGAATCTCACCAGAAACAGTATCTTGTGGCTTGGATCTGCATGCCTGACAGGCTTACTCACCTGACATGAATCTTGGATTTGATGTTGCCATTGACTTCAGAAATCGTTTTCTTTTCTTTCTTCTTGCATGTGGTCATCCTTTGCCATTTAACTTTTCTCGGGACTCCTTTGGCATTTGAGCCCTTTGAATATTATTGACCAATGTGCATGGTTTACAGAACTAGTTCCTATGAGACAATATCTATTTCCTGGTTTTTCACATCCCTGGGTGATGTGTTTGCTAAACACAATGCCACAGGAAACACATGTTAGCAGGCTCATCAGTTGAACTTAGGCCTCAAAGCAATTTCCTACAACTTGTAAATTTAATGTCTAACAGAAGGTTTCCTTGACCTCTCCCACCTGTCAGATAACACTTTTCATGTGTGCTGTGTCACAGTTATTAATCCATGAATTAATTAATGGGGAAAAGATATTTTAATGTTTCCTTCTCTTGATTGTCAACTTGATTGGTTGGAGAAGAATACAGGAGGTTTGTAAAGCATGCCTCTGGGTGTGTCCTTGAGGGTCTGTCCTGAGATTAACTAAGGGACGAGACCCACCTGAATATAGATGGCACCCTCCTTAGGCTGGGGATCCAGAGAGAATAGAAGAGAAAAAAGAAAAGTCTATTAGCTCTCTCTCTCTCCTTCTACCATCAAGTAACTATTCTGCTCCACCATGCCCTCTCTCCATCATAATGGACTGAAACATCTAAAATAGTGAGCAGAACTGTTTCCTCTCTCTGTATTGTTTTTCTCAGGTACTTTGTCAGAGCAACAGGAGAGCAACTAATCCATTCACTCTGTCACTTCCAGCTCCAAGTAATAGTTGAAGCCAAATGCAGCTCTATTCATTGACCCAAGACACTACTTTCTTCCCAGGTACCTTGGTCTCATGCCTCAGAAATGAACATTGTTTCATTCTCTATCCTGCATCTGGGAGATGAGGGAGCCTTTGCTCAGAGCGTCTTAGGAGCTTCCTTTGCAAGCTTGATGATGCCTTATTGCTTAAGCAGTCAACTCACCTGTCTGAGAAGGCTTCCTGGGCATTTTCTGAGCCTATAGCTACCTTTTTCTGGATCCCACCGAACAGAGTAAGCTGATAATATCCCCAAATGATTATTATCTACTTAGTTGTTCAAAAACCTAGTTTTTTTTAATGCTTTACCATCTCTCTTCGAAACACTAAAATGACTTGCATTCCAACCAAGTGAGTTGATCCCAGGTTGCTAGCACTAACCAGTTCAGATACACTTCTTCATTGTTTGAGCTTATACTTCTGATGATGTGTTCTTCAGTTTCTTGGCTGTTGTAGATAATAAAAGAAGTTCTAAGCTGATCTTCAGGATATAAGAAGGCTGGTCCCTGATCATGCATTAGGACAAGAATCTTGAAGAACTGGGCAAGAATAGAAGAGTATGAGGGCAGATTTATTGAGAAACAGCAGTGAATTCCACTTAGGAAGTTGAAAACTCAGTAGGTTGGCTGGACAGTGGAAGAAGTCAGAAGCTATTAGTTGATATGGGGGGAAGGAAGGAGAAAGGAAGAGATGAAGAGAGGGAGGTAAAGAAAGAGAGAGGGAAAGGGAGAGCGAATGCAATGTAAGGAAGGCATGCCTTTAATTGATGGCTGGACAGAGGACAGGGTTGATTTCAGCAGCAGTGGTCCCGTGATTTCTGGAATAACACACAAAATGATCCCCTCATCTTGACCACCTCCATGTTTTGACAGTGATCCCCTTGCACCCAGTCTCTGCTCATGCACAGTTCCCCATGGGCCTCCTTTGTCTCTCCCAAGCGACTGCACGGGGAGAATTCTCTTGGGTTCTTACCTTTGCTCTCTGCCTTCTGCCATGTGTAAGAGAAGCACTTGGAGTCCTTTTTGGTTGGATGTATATGTGAGAATGGCAGGTGAGAGGGATGATGCCGAAGTAGGAAGAAAAGCAACCATTTTGCATCAACTTCATCAGGAAGGGGATGATATGGAAGAAGAGAAGGTAATAGGAAGGTGTCATGGTTTGAATGTAAGTGCCACAGACAGGCTTGTATGTTTTAACACTTAGTCCCCATCTGGTGTGCTGTTTTTCAGAGGTTGTGGACCTCTGGAATGTGGAGGTCTAGTTGGAGGAAGTGGATTAATTGGAGGTAGTCTTTGGAGGACAGAGCCAAGCCTTTTTCTAGCTTATTTTCTGTCTTTGCTTCCTGGTCTACTGAGATGTGAGCAAAATGCTGTATCTTCCCACTGCCATGAAAAAATCCACCGCCATACCTTCTCCGTTATAGTGGTTCTTAAATCCTACTGTCTAGCCTGAGAAAACCCAGCTTTTCTTGCACTGGAGTGCTTTAAACTTTTGTACTCTCGCTCATGATAAAGTGTGATCATGGGGTCATGAAAACCAACTTACTGTTTCTTTCAGTTCACCTGTAACAGATAAGCAACCGAAGAGTGCATCATGAGGAAGAATTAACAGACTGAAGTGTGTAATAAAAGAACAGAGAAGTGTATCTCTTTAAATAATCAGCCAGAATGGATTCTTTCTCTTTTAAATCACATCATAGGCTATTTGGCAGTAGTGATGTGAAAAGAAGCTTTCACAGTAGGCTTATAGCAGAGTAGGTTTTAAGGCCGGTGTTAAGGAGGAGTAAAGCCTGAACTGGTACCTTATGGGTTTGTTCTATTAACTTTCCATCACTTTATCCCTTATAGCTCTGTCTTGTTACCCATGCTTCATTGTGTGTGTGTGTGTGTGTGTGTGTGTTCATAGGACATGGCTGTGTGTGTACAAAACAGAGGTCAATATCAGGTGTCTTTCTCTGTTCCTTTCCACTTTATTCTTTGATACAGTCTCATTGAAACTGAAGCTAGCCAATGTAAGGAAAATGACTGGCTATCAAGCTGGAGGGATCTTCATGATTTTGATCACTTCCACCCAAGCACTGGTATTTGTTATCATGTCTGGCTCTATGTAGGCACCAGGGATTTCCAACCCAAATCCTTACACTTGCATGGCATGTACTTTACCAACAGAGCCATTTTCTCAGTTCTGCTTAGTAATTTAATCATTACCCATGATGCCAAAAATCCTACCTCCCCAAATCTATGCCAACCTTTAAAATATTAAGCAAGTCAGCCTTGGGTAGTATATCAACAAGATGCACGGCTCTTAACATCACAGCTGGTCTTCAGCTTAGTAATACAAAGAAGGGATCAGACTCCAGTGCTCTCTAACTAAGACCATTCTAACTTAGACTTAAGAAAATAAGCAAGAAACAGAAAGTGGGCCACAGCAGAGGTTGAAGGGGTACATCATTATTCCAGTGAGACAGAGATGGATGAGTGACTGACCATCAGCTGTCCCTCCTGGTCCTGCGTGGCTCCTGATATGAGCCCTTTTTCTCCCAGACATGAAGATGTACCGAATAGCTCTATAGCCCATCCAACACAGGCGCTCTGCCTGTCCTCTGCTGCTTAATAAACTAACATTTCCACATCTCCTTCCTACTCACTGCATTAGAGAATTACAAGAATGGAAGCTAGCACTGCATCCTCCACCACGGAGGAAAAGTACAGCCTTTCTGTTTATCTTCACCATTTATCAGTTCCCAATCAGAGGACCTGGGGAAAATGTCAGCTCAATATTTTTTGCTAAATCCCTTCACTTAATCTAAAGATAAGGTCACTTGCTGCTTCCACTCAACATGGTACTGTGGGTTGTTTATTGAAAACAACAGTAAACCTGGAGGGATCTCTGGACATTGCAAAGGACCAAGCCAAAAGTAAGAGTGAAGCTGGTTAATGAATCATGGCAACAAGGACTATGTTTTGGAAGAAAGAAAAAAAAAAAACTGGCAGAAGATTACAGATCTGTTGAAATTTTGATAATCTCCAAAGCAAACAGAAAGTATTCTGTCTTTTTGATGACTTGTTTTGTTTTAAAGCATGTGACTATTTCTTTCAGGTACACAATTACTCGTGTGTTCTTGCCCCTGAAAGTGCTAATACCTCAACCTCATGCAGCAGCCTTCAAGGGGCAAGTGATGATTTTGAGACAAACATATTGGGAATCAAGTATTGGTACCCATTGACTATGATGAAGACTAGACTTGAACTTAACATTTAGCCGAGGATAACAAAAGTTGCTATTATTTCTGGTTGGAACCCATGGATAGCTGAGAAGCAGTCCCCAGTCCTGCCTGTCAAGTGATGTGTGTGTGTGTGTGTGTGTGTGTGTGTGTGTGTGTGTGTGTGCATGCATGATTATACATGAATTTATCAAGTTGGTTGCCTCTTTGTATGTGTGATATGTATGTGTACATGTCCATATGTGTGCTTGTGTATGTATGCATTTGTGAGCCAGATGTTGTGTTTTCCTGTTTCACTCTCCACTTCATTTTGTTGAGATGGGGTGTCTCACTAAACCTGAAACTTGCTGATTTGGCTAACCTGGGTGGCCAGCCAGCTCAAGAGACTGACCTGACTCTGCTTTCCCCCGCCTCCGCACTGGGGTGACCCATGTGCACTGTCATGCCTGAATGTCCTGTAGCTTCTGAGGAGCTGAGCTTGGATCCTCGAGCTTGCACAAAAAGTGCTTCACCATTGAACTATCTTCCTGACCAGGGTGGTTAACTCATGTTAGAGCTCAGTCTGTTCCATGTTAAAGAAAATAAATTATCTTGAAAAAGTTACTAAACTATAATGTGATGCATGCCAGCTTGCTAAGACACTGAGATGTGTGATGACAGTCCTTTGGGTAATGTTTCCATCCACTCTTCCTTTCTGCCTTCTAAACTTAACCTAGGAAATTTTAGTGTTGGAGTCTTGCTGAATGCTGAGCATTTTACAAGGAATGGACATGAAGAAGGGTTTCTACCTATGATAGAATTGAAAGTAAAATTTTGAAGCAAATCAAATAATTCAGACTCTTATGTGTCAGGGGCTTCCCAATCACATCTATTGTCATCCCATGATTTTTACAGTTTTGATCAGTATCCTGTTGAAGGCTTTGTCCTCAGTGGAGTTCACAGGTGAGGCTTTTGGGAAAGTCATGAGGACTTTGACATCTTTAGTGGACTGAGCCATTGATAGATTCAGAGTGGGATGATCTTCTGGGACATTATGGAAACTCAGGAGGTGGGAACATTGAAGAGAATATTGCCTAGGGGACTGCATCTTGTTCCTGCCTCTTCCTCTCTTCACTTTTGGGCTGCTGTACAGTGAGAAGTTTTTCTTCCTCATGCCCCCACCATGACATTCTGCCTTAACATGGGCTTATCACAATGGGTCCAAGTAACCATGACCCAAGACCCCAGGAGCTGTGAAATCAGATGGACCTTTCTCCCTTTAAGTTATTTTTCTTGTGTATTTTTTTACAAACAGGGGAGAAGGCCAAGGCAGTCCCCTAACACTTGCAGATCATTCTCTCTCCTCAAGTTGTGGTTTTCTCCTTTCGGAGCTAACTGACCTTACTTCCTGAAGGACATGGTCCTCTCAGGCCTCCTCTCTCAGCAATGACCATTTGTGCTTCACAGGAGCAGACTCTCCCCGCCACTCCATAAACCTTCAGGCCGTGTGAAGAATCAGTGCCCACTTACAGCTGCTAACACATTAATAACAGAAACGTCCCTGGCCGTGACCTACCTGAGTCATTACCCACCGATCATCCGAGGCAATTTCAAGCAGATTGACTAGCGATCAGTGTCCTCCCCGGCGTCCAGGCAGGAGGACACATGGCTGCCTTCACAACCCCTGAGCAGATGGTCAGAGCATGTAACTGCTCGCCTCAACCAGTGCGGGTCTGGCTCCAGACTGGGGAAACCTCCATGTCCTGCACGCAGAGCTGAGCTCTCTTACCCTGGGGCTCTGCTCCAAGTGCATCCGCCTTTCATTTCAGAACAGAATCTGAGCTCTCGCTGACCTTGTTTGTGCCGGTTTTGAACTTAATGCGCCAGCAACTCTCAAGATGTTGAGGAAACCAGGCTTCAGTGTACTGGAATCACTTAGCATGTATGGTTGTCCTGAAGCCACTTATAAACACTATCCCAACCCATGGTCCAAAGCTGAGGTCACTGTAGGCTTCTACCATTAAGATGTTGTCCCAGTACATTTTCCATCACCCAGAATCATGATTGTGAGCCTGAAGAAATGGCTCAGAATGTGAAGTGTTTGCTGCAGAGGCTTAAGAACCTGAATTCAGATTCCCAGCACCCATGTAACCCTGGGCGTGTACCTGTAACCTCAGTGCTGGGGATTAGAGACAGGCAGATGTCAGTGGCTGGCTGACCAGTTAGTGGAGTTGAAACATAAAGCCTCAGGTGCAATGATAGACCCTATTTCAAAAAACAAACAAACAAATTGGGCTGGTGAGTTGGCTCAGTGGGTAAGGCACTTACTGCCAAATTTGAGGAACTAAGTTATATTCCCCTGGCCTATATGGTAGAAAGGGAAAACTAATTCCTATGTGTTGATTGTCCTCTGACCTCCACAAGTACATAGTGGTGCTCACCCGTGTGCGTGTGCATGTACACACACACACACACACACACACACACACACACAGAGAGAGAGAGAGAGAGAGAGAGAATAAATAATATAATTTAAAAGATGGTGGATTAAACTAATGCCCTAACTCTGCCATATATACCTGGGATGTGCCCCTGATGCCAGCTTAGAGTTTGTTCTTGAAGCCTCTACACTTCTCTTCCTTGGAGTAAATTCCTGCTCATGAATACATGAGAAGCAGCACTCAAGTGTATTAATCTGACTTTTACTTACAATGATAAAAATGCTCCAAAGAAACAACTTAAGGGTTTGTTTTGGTTCATGCTTTCAGTGGGTCCAATCCACCAAGGTGGGGAGGACATGGTGGAACAGAACAATTTACATCATGGTCTGTGATAAATAGGAAACAAGAGTATGGGAAAGGGGAGGAGAGAGAGAGAGAGAGAGAGAGAGAGAGAGAGAGAGAGAGAGAGAGAGAGAGAGAGACTATGAGAATGACTTGAGCAACAGAGACAGAATGACTGAGTGGATGCCATTATGCCTATCTGAGCTAGCTTTCCTCTTTCCATCTTCCCATGACGGTGTTTAATCTATGGGTAGGTGTCTCCCACACTCATGGCACACTTCTCCAGCACACACGGCCTTATTCTTGCATAGAAACATCCCCACAGACACACCCCTGGCTGTTACTTACTAAGCTTGTCACTTACCCTGCCCCATCAAGTTGATAGTGAAGGTTAACTATAGCACTTAAAGGATATACGTTGTAGTGAACTTGGCTATGTGTTGCTCACTAGTTTTTAAGCAGATGACACAAGGCTTCCAACACTTTTTGACCCTTACCCATCTCTTAAGAAAATGGAGACAAACCCTCTGTTGGAAGTTTTGTCTTCCAGGACCTCGCAGAAAAGAGAGAAATCTTATCAAAAGATCACCCACTACTCCATCACATGTTAATATCCAAAAATAGAAGGTGCTTCAAAAGATCCTCCTGTCCCTACCTCCCCATTGATGGGATTCCAAGCCTGGTTCCACCTGATCCTTGCCTATCCTCTTACATAAATGCTGGGAATTGAACCCCTGCTTTCACAGCTCTCTGAGATATCTCTCCAGCCCACTTCACGTGTCGCTCCAAAGACAGGTGCCTCTCTGCTCTGAATCTGTGGTAGATGCCCTGTTATTCCTTGGCAATAGCAAGGAGATTCTGGAAGTCAGAGGTCTGCTGGTGACCTGTGCAGTCCAGGTCAACACTCTAGCCATGGATTCTCATATGGGAAGGCTATTATTATATGCACCATGTTCTCAGAACACCTTCACAGAGCATGCACTTCCATAATGGCTTCAGAAAATTCTGTCAGGGGGAATTTCCGAGCTGGGCACTGCAAGGTCAAGCAAGCCGTGAGCTGTGATTATTTTGGCTGCATAGACCAACAGGGCCCACCTGTGGCTTCACGGGGTTCTAAAAAAGAGGCAGCCATCCTCAAGGATCAAGTGCTGAGCCTGACACAAGTCCATGTAAACTCAAGAACTGGCTTCCTGTTTACAATGTCTCAGTCTATTTGTGGGTGAGTGTGAGTGTATGTGTAAGGATGGGGAGTTGAGACAGTATCATTAGTCAAAGCTGCCCTTGAACATGTTCTCTAGCCAAACATTTTCTTCATTTTCTGGTTCTATTGCCTCTATCTCCCAAACGTTTGAGTTATAGGTGTGTCCTGTAACTAGAACACCTAATTTTTGTGCTACTAGGTAATGAACCCAGGACTTTATTCATGATAGAAAAATATTCTATCAGCTGAGCTAGCTCTCAAACCTGTTTCTTTACTGTTCTTAGCCCTGGTTTCTTCTTTTTCTGGATGTCAGCAGTAACCTCTACTGTAGCATTTCTCAACCTGGGGGTCACGACCCCTTAGAGGGTTGAACAACCCTTTCACAGTGGTTGCAGACATCCTGTTTATCAGATATTACATTACAATTCATAACAGTGGCAAATTACAGTTATGAAGTAACAGCAAAAACAATTTTATGGTTGGGGGTCATTACACCATGAACAAGAACTGTATTAAAGGATCACAGAATTAGGAAAGTTGAGAACCGCTGTTCTAGTGTGAGTGTGTGTATTTGTGTATAAATGTGAGTGTATATGAGTTGTATGTGTGTGAGTATGTGAGTGAGTGTGTGTGAGTGTATGTATGCATGTGAGTGTGTTTGTGAGACTGTGTGAATGTGTTCGTGTGTGAGTGTATGTTTGTGTGTAAGTGTGACTGTGTGTAAGTATGTGTGAGTGTGAGTGTATGTATGCATGTGAGTGTGTTTGTGTATGAGTGTGAGTGTATATGAGTGTATGTGTGTTAGTGTGACTGTGTGTGTGAGAGTATGTGTTTTGTGAGTGTGTCTGTGAGTGTGTATGTGAGTGTTGTCTGTGTGTCTAGATGAAAATTCTTTTGGTGCACAAGAAGGGCGTCTGCTAACAAAAGCTTTAGGGAAGAGTTGGACGCCAAGAGTAGTGCTTTATCTGTTGGGTCAGCAAGAGAGGACACTACAGACTCCTCTGCGTCAGTTATGAAAGATCTTGCTGCTTCTGATGAGGCAAGAAGAGGACCCAGTCAGTGAGCAGGTAGGAAGCCCATGACTTTGAGGGCCTGGAACCCAAAGAAACGACAGGAGGTTATCTTCATTCACTTCAAAGTCTTACTTGTTTTGTAGTTCTCCTCTCTGCTTTGTTAATGCCATTCTACACCCCAGCCAAGTTAACTTATTCCTCCAAGACTCGTATGATTAAAATGTTCTGGCAGGGAATATTTTATGAACGTTTTGTAGAGTGCTGAATTGCTGTCTGGGGCCAAGAAGCACCTAATTTCTTCCTCATTATGACATAGTGGAGTGTGTTCTGCTCATTACTGCTGTTGTACAGACAAGAATATGGAAACTTGGAGAGGTTGGATGGAATCTTCAAGGTTGGGGTTCATGATGGAGATGATTGGGGGTGTGAAGATGGAGGGGATGATGGACGTGATCATAGAGAATAGGAAGATGTTGGTGGAAGGAGTGACAGAGATGAATTTGAACTACATCCTTCTCTTCTCTAGAGTCTACCCTCTGGAGAATTCCTTTCAAAAACTTGTCTTACACAGAGACAAAGTGCTGATGGCTATGAGTCTCATGACATCACCATCAGTGATAGAGTTGGGCTTCAGTGGGTTGTGGAGTTGTGAATTTGGTTCTCTAAGCCTTTGGCTAGTTTTGGGTCATAATTACAACTCCACTTCTCGAAAATGGAAATGAAGTGGATGATTAGTATGATTTTTTTAAATACACAATACAAAGTACTACTATGTACTTTTCTGTCCTCTGTTTCTTTTCCAAGCAATAAAAGAACAAGGAGTTTGAGATATACTGTACCAAAATATATAATGCCCCTCTGTGTATGTTGATGTGTATGAAATATACATGTAAATATATACATATATACATACATACATATAAATTAGTATTATTAATATCCAAATCATTTAGTGCAAATTTGTGAAAGTGGGGAAATAAAAAAAGGATTGTGCCATTTCATTCAAAAATAAAAAGAAAGCTGTTTTTATTAAAATCACATGGTCCTTCCATAGCATGGTGGGAGCCATAGTTGATTCCTGTCTTGAGTTTCAGTCCACACACAAAGGATAAGGCTTTGAAGAGCCTATGGAGACCCCTAAGAAGTCATGTGCATCTTCAGTCTTAACCATTGTCCTCATAGTGCTGAGTTCAAAGGCACCTGTGGGATTTTCAATCCCTCTAACCCTCTCTAAGAGCTTTGATCAGGAAGGTGGTCAACGGCAATGAGTCAGAACTAGCTCTCCACTTTAGCCTGTGATATTGTCCACAGGAGTTGATGTCTGGCCACTTCGAGCAGGGAACCATAGCAACCCAGGAATGCGTTCAACATAAATGTAGACTGTTCTCCTCCACCCAGCATGATGCTCTCCATAGAAACACAATAGAAGCATGTTTCCTAGACTCATGGGGCACAGAATCTCCAGCATAAACAGATATTAGACAAATATTCATATGCAGAAATATGATTGTGAATTCAACTCAGTGAGCTCACACAAAGTATGCAGGAAGTAAGGTAGTTTAACCTGGCCATCAAGATAGTAATACCCGAGTATAGCCATTCTAGGAAATAGGCTTTGAGGAGAGGTAAAGCATTTGATGCTTCTAAGGATAATAGAAAAAGTGTGCTTGAAGCAGAAGTCTGGAAGGGAGTCATGGGGTGTAATTGAGGAGTAGTTGCAGGAAAGGGACCCATTGGGTGGGGATTTCACATTGAATCCTGTTACAGGCAATCATCATGGAGTATGAAAAAGCAAAGAAGATAATTGTACTTACATTTCAGCAATATGGCTGTGGCTAACGTGGTGAAAAACGCTTGGAGAGAAGGGATAGTCTGAGCAAGGAGAATAGTTAAGATGTTATTGAAACAGTCTTGGAGGGAAGTATGACAAGAGTTAGGAATAGAGTTGTATGCATGGGTATGCAATAAAATTAATGAGCTATATCTATGTATTCATCTAACTAACTACCTCCCTACTTATACGTACTTATCACTGATTCACTCACATATATTCACCCATCTCTTATCTATCATCTACTTATATCTGTCTTTATCATCTATCATTCATTATTTTTTATCTCATCATCTATATGTCTATTATCTGTCAGCTACCTATTGTTTCTCATCTACCTGTCATCTATCAATCGATCATCAGACTATCTCTCTAAATGTATTTACTATGTATCTGACATCTTCCTATCTATGGCTTACTTAATGTATATAAAATCCAACTATCAACTCGATACACTGTGAAACAGTGACTGTTATCAGAATACTCATAGTCTTAGCTAAATCATAACATTCTGTGTCTTTCATTTTTTTTTCCACTTTTTATTTCTTTTGTGTACCCAGGGATAGGATAGAGGGTTGCTTTCATTCCCCCTTTCCAGTAACTTGAAGGTGGTCCACTTGATTTCTGCTGTGCAGTCTTCCGTGTTACTTTGAATGACGCCATTTGTTTTACCAAGTTTCTCACACTTTGAAGGCTGACATGCTTAATAGTTCTGTCGCTGTGTCAAATAGGCTGCTGGAAAGATACAAGTGATGCCTGCAGGAGATGGGGCATCTCAGCAGCTTGTATCACACCAACAGGGAGTGAGGGAGCAGGAAAATAATTAGTTTAGCTGGATGCAAATGGAGGATGGAGGAAGAGCCTGTGAATGCACAGCTGCCTGGTTTGAGAAAGAAAAATTGACTCAGCAGCTCTGCAAATGAAAGCAGTGTGAAGAGACAGGAAAAGTGGCCTGACCTGAGTCCAGTTCACCTGCACTCACAGGGGGTTCTACGTACCTGTCACCATGGGGGGCTTTTGAGATCAACTGGTGGGAAGATAATGGTAAGACACTGAAAAGGCCACAGACTAAAGGTGAAGAACAGTGTTCCAGAGTGTGTGACTTCTTCAAGCAGACATTACAAAGACTGAGCAGCAATTATAAGCCATGTTAGCAGGCAAAAGTGTTAGATGTCTGAGGAATAAGGCTGAATATGGGGACTTAGCAAGCTCTGTGATGGTAGTTAATTTTCTTCATGTCTCTGGACACCAATTCTCTCCTTTATAAAACATTTATTTCTTTTTAAAAAATGTTTATTTATTACCTCAAGTTACATCTCCATCACAGTCCCCTCTCTCCACCCCTCCTGATCCCATGCTCTCACCCTCTCCCCCTTCTGCCAGAACTCATAGTTCTTTTTTTTAATAATTAGGCCACATTTATTAAAATTATAAGGTATAACATACCTTCCAAAGGTCCAGTCCATACATAAAATAAAAGTCACAGTTACCCAATTTTGTTAGATAATTCTCAGTGATCAGAACTGAGTCTGAAAAACTGTAGCACCATCATTTTAATAGATATTTAGAAACACAAAATTTGGATATGCTGATAGGACATTTGTAATGCTTTGTATTGTGTGTTTTTCTGTGTATATAATGTGTTTATATTGTGTGATTTTAAAACATTCTCAATATAAAAAAACCATTTATTTCAGAGTAGGGGTTGTCATTGCTTCTGTATACACACATGTGCACTGCACACATGCATATACTCACACGTGCATATCTTTCAGAGTAGGGGTTGTCATTGCTTCTGTATATACACATGTGCACTGCACACATGCATATACTCACACGTGCATATCCAGCCACCTCCAGGCCATCTGAGTGGTGTTGAGCAGGAGGTGGGCAAGAAACTGCTATCTATTAGTTACCTGTGTGATTTCTAAAAGTATAATCATTTAATGAATGTTTGCTAAAGACCAAGTCAGCATAAACCATGACCTGGCTTAGAAAAGTTAATAGGTGCTGGAAAAAAAAAAAAACCCTAAAACATGTAAAGATAAGTCTTATGCTGAGGTTGGGAACGTAGCTCAATTGGCAAAGCTGTTGCTGCATGAGTATGAGGATATGTATATGGCCCCTAGGACCTGTATTTAAAACAACCCAGGTATGGTAGCTCATGTACAAACCCAGCTCTGGATAGTTAGACAGGTAGGTCCCTGGGACTTGGTAGCCAGCCAACCTAGCAAAACTGCCGAATTCCAGTACAAGTGAGAGACCCTGTCTCAAAAATCAAGGTAAAAGTTGTCCCAAGGACCACATGAGGTTCACTTCCAGACCCCACGAGCACATGGATATACACAAAAGTACACAAATGCACCAATGCATCCACCAAAGGGCATATATGCTGTCCCCACCAAAGATCGCTCCTTTGCTGATCATGAGCCCTCTTCACGCGGTGGAGCAGGCACAGGACGAGCACATTGATTGTGTTTTGCCAAGGGTGTGCCATCTTCATAGTTTGTCACAGTCATTTAAAACCTTACTGAGATCTGGGGAGATATCTTGGTGGGCAAATCACTTGCTGTTTGAGGATTGCACTTGAGATTCCAGTACCATGTCAAAGCCAGGCCTGGCAGTAAATGCCTACAAACCGGTCACTAGGGAGCGCCAGAGAGCAGAGGGTCATTGGAACTAGAGCCTCAAAAGTAGACTATCTTAGAGAACCGGACATACAACATCCTTCTCTAGCCAACTTACTCATACCTGTGGGCGTGGACACCTCCACCCACACACCCCCAGTCACAGCCATCATATAGGTTCTTTCTGAAAACATCCTTAAGAGACACAATGATCAACATTCCTACTGTTGCCTTTGCTGACACCCTTCTACACTTTAAAGCTACTTTCTTATTGCATATGATACTTTCATTTTTTTATTCATAACATTTGCTATTTATTTTGCTTTGATTCTTTTTTAAATATCCCTTCATCATTTCCCACCCAATTGTATATATTTGAAGGCATTTTTTAATATTTTAAATTAAGAAAACAAAAGTCAAAGATATTTTGTTTTCTGTGCTGCATTCAGTTTAAAAACCAATGACTGTGGCGAACATCTCTAATCTCAGTAATTGTGAGGCAGAAGCACCTCAAGTTCAAACTGAGTCCAGTCTACACTTAAAAACAAAATAAAGCAAGCCAGCCATGATGGAGACATTGTAATCCCAGCACTCAAAAGCTAGGACAGGAAGATCAAGTATTCAAGGTCATCCTTGGTTACGTAGGGGTTTGAGGACATCCTGTGCTACATGAGACCCCCATCTCAACAAAACAAACAAACAAACCACATCAATGTGTTTTCAAATTCATATATTGTGGGCATCTTTAAAATGCATTATACAAAACAATGCTTACAAACCTGTAGAGGTTTTGCTGAAAGCTGCTCCAGGCCACTGATCAGATTTGCTGAGCATGTAGTAGAACAGTGAGTTTTCATACCACTGGGTTATCTACTAGCTACTCAAGTTGAACGCATGTGAAGAAAGCCCCCATCCCCATGCTGACCCTGAGAAAGCCTTGCTTCCTCATATTCTGAAAGCTAAAGGGCAAAGTGAAGTAAGGTTGCATTTTGAAGACTTGGGTGGGAAACAAAGGGGTTGGATGCTGAACGAGGTCACCAAGATAGATTTTAACAGTTAAAAAAAATGTTTATTACTTCAAGCTACATCTCCATCACAGTCCCCTCCTACCACCCCTCCTGCTCCCCTACCCTCTCCCCCTTCTCCCAGAACTCACAATTTTTTTGAATAATTAGACCACTATATGAACATTATAAGGTATAACATACATTCCCAATGTCCAGTCCATACATATTTGGCAACTGATATTGATATTCTATTATCCATCTATCTCCATGAGCTTAAATTCTATACCTAACTCATTTTCCACCCTAACTTGCCTTACCAACTTAAAAGCATCTTCTTAGACCTAGAACATCCTTTTAATTCCTAAACAACTTAAAATTTAACTGTGAGACTATAATTATCTAGTCTTCAACCACATCAGAGACCTGAGAAGGATAAATATATCTGATTACACAGGAAGTGCAGAGCCAGCAGCTTCCAAAACTACGAAATGACAGACAACTGACTGCCTGGACAGTCCCCAATTTCTCTCCATATATTAGATCATCAATCTTCAGTCTCTTGGGCCAGTATCTATGACAGCCATTAATTGTACAACAGGAATTATGAAGGACTTTCCTACCCTGTCTTGGCAGAGCTAGGCTGTCGACTTACCGGCTTCCAGGGTTTGTCCTTTTCAGATAGCATTCTGTTTACAGTTGAAGCAAGGGATTTTTCTTACTCAGTGACAGGCTTGCCACTAATGCAACCATCTCCAAATGGAGATTCTTCGATGCTCATCCTCTACTTGGAGTAGAATAGGGGGTGATGTCAGGAGCTGACTTGTCTCAATATCAAAAAAATCAAAGAGAGACATAAGACCTTAGAGATGAGGTTAGTAGTACTTTAGGATCATTGAAAACTACCAGTGAGCTGTGTCAATGAGGATAAGGACAAGTTAATGGCCTTGCTGTTAGAGAAGTATTTGATTAAAAGTCAACTGAATATCCCAGAAGGGTCCTTGCCTATTGGAAGAGCAGAGTGTGCCTCTCCTGTGCTCAGGCATTCTGCAATCTGGATATCTGGCCTAGGTCAGAGGGAGCTCTGTACCTGGGATTCGGTAAAATCAGGCTTTAGGCTTCAGGCAGGCAAGTGGATTTTCCCTGTTTGCCGACTGCTTAGAAAAGGCTCCCTGTGGTTCTGGTGAGAGGGATTCATCTGGGCTCAGCAGGAACGTGCTGTGATTGATTGCAAATAAAGCAAGCCAGCCATGATGGAGACATTGTAATCCCAGCACTCAAAAGCCAGGACAGGAAGATCAAGTATTCAAGGTCATCCTTGGTTATGTAGGGGTTTGAGGACATCCTGTGCTATATGAGACCCCCATCTCAACAAAACAAACAAACAAACCACATCAATGTGTTTTCAAATTCATATATTGTGGGCATCTTTAAAATGCATTATACAAAACAATGTCCTCAAATGTCTTGTAGGAACACAGAGGGTAGAGTGAAGTCTTCCATTCTACCCTGGACTGGAAGATATTTTCCCTTGTGATCGTAGAGGGGGAGCCATTTTCTTCTGGACACTATATGTACTTGTCTTGGTGAATAAACATCTCTATGAATTAGGTTCAGGTTATTGTCAAACAAGAGAGAAAAATGTCATTTCAGTCTCTCAGGAGAAATATTACCATTTGGATAGCATTATCAGACTTTTAACCAACTCTTCTTTCAATGTGATGGTTTAATTGAAGAAAGTTTGAAACAATTAATTCATTTATTCTTTTGGGGAATTCCATTTTTATGACTTTCAATCTATTTATAATATTTGATTCTGCAGCAGATTTCACTGTTAAATATAAGAAAAAGGAAGGAAAGCTTGGTCCCATTCAGTTCATAAAATGCTAGTTAGAATGGAGTCTAGTGACTGTCCTCAGATTTGAATCTTGGGGTCACAGGTGGGAGGTCTTTGTGTTGTATGCCTCTGTATCATCCTTGAATCCTTCCAAATAGAGGTTACTTCAGAGAAGAGAGGAGAGGAAGGTGCAGAATTACACTCTCAATAAATACACCTAGGGAAAATGACATTCCATTAACTGGCCCTAATAATCGTAATAAGGGATGCAGTAAAATATGACAAAATAAAGATTAAATAAAAAATGGAAGCAAAAAAGAATAACTTACCTGCCTTGTGATAGTTTATATTTTATGGAGCCGTTGCTGTTTTTCTTTGTTCTTTTCCTTTGTTTTGTTTTATTTTGGGCATTGCATGTTTTTCTGGTCTTGCACTGAACAGTAAGTGGAGAGAAGGAGAGAGGTCTGCACTGGAGGAAAAGTTACAGGGATGTCAGAGTCAAACCAACATCTCTGAAGCAAGCCTCTGACAGTTGGGAATTTCTTGATCACTCTGACCCCTTGCCTCTCTGCCTGACGCTGGATATACAAGTCTTAGCTCTGTGAGAAGACAGAGATGCCATTGGCTCAGAGAAGCCAATAACCATGTGAAATATGAGGCAAGCTGGAACTTTACCTCCTTCCTAAAGAGCCAATAGACCTTGTACTCTGCCAGGGACTGTATTTGTGGTCCCCAGATGACTGGATTTAGTGTTTCAAACTAACCTCCAGCTTTATCTCCCACTACTTCCAAACTTCCCACTGTATCAGTCTCTTCATATTGAGGTATTTCTAAAGAATTGGAAACCTGGCTGCTGACTTGGCAGACATAGAAATAATGTCTTCAGTAGAGTAGGGGTCCTGATTGCACGGTACTGTGGTGTGCTAGGCTGAGTGCATAGATCAAAGAGGAGATAGGAAGACCATGTGTGATGACAGTCTTCTGTGACTGGTGGCAAAGCCGCTGTGAGCCTAGTCAAAGCTACATCATGTTCAGTTTCACTCAGTGACCATCTACTGTGGGGGCTGAAGATGGAGCTCAATGACAGGGTTCTTGCCTACTATTCATGAAGACCTAGGTTCAATCCCAAGTGCCTGCCGCTTGACTGCATGCTAATCACAGTTCCTCCTTTTCCATTGTGACTGAGGGTAATTCACAACAGGTTCTCTTAAAGTTCTATGGAGAAAAGCATTTTTTTCAGTCTGACCCATTTGTTTTAACCTGCTGGGTTACAGTATCCCCAGTACCCATCACTTTTTATCTGCAGGGATTTCTAGAAAAGCACTCTGCTTATCCATATTGTGAATGTGTGTGTTTCTCAAGGATTATACACACTGTATATTATTCCTCCCTTTTCTTATCCCCAAAGTCCCAAAGAAAGACTCAATGAAAACAAATAACAAAAAATAATGTAGAAACATTTGCAAAGTTTCATAATGATATTTTTTCATAATGATGTTTTTGACCAGTCACTCATTCCTCCCTTAGCCTACTCAGTACCCCTCTCCCTAATAGTATCCCTTCTTGTTGGAAAATGATCCTCTTCTATTTCCTGTTTTCATGTTGTAATAGGCATGTGACATGTGTGTATGTGTGATGCATATTGTGATATGCGTGTGACATGTGTGTATGTGTGATGCATATTGTGATATGCATGTGACATGTGTGTATGTGTGATGCATATTGTACAAATATCTAGGTTCCACATATAAGAGGAACCACAACCTTTGTCTTTCTGTCTACCGTTTGTTTAGGTTACTGTGATGTTCTCCAATGGGATTTTGCCCTTTGCTTTCTCTCTCTGCTTGCATTTATTTGCCCGCCCTTCACTATGTCCTCATACACCTAGCAGCTGCTTGATGATGCTCTTGAACTTCCCAGCTCATTAGACTGTAAGCTAAAATAAACTTCTTTATGAATTACTCATGGGTGGTAAGTGCTCTAAGATGTGACAGAACAAAGCTATGCATATATGGTAGGTACTGAGGTGGGCAGGATGGCAAAAAGAGCTGGCATATCTATGTGAGTGACAAGTCATTCATAAGTCTGAGCACAGAGACCATATGCAGGGCACAGCTTTCTTACATGCTGCCTGTGAGAGGTGGACCTGTGCTAAAGTATTCCTGTTGCCGAAAACCATGTGTCTTTTCTTTCTACTAAATGTCTTAGGAAGGACTAAGTAATACTTTTATACCATGCATCTATATAAGGCCATATCTAGAAAACAAGCAAAGCAAACAAAGAAGCAAGCAAGCAAGCAAACAAACAAACAAAAAAAAAAACATGTTATTTATGATAATGATGAAGGTAGCACTGAACACCAAACAAAAGTGGTCCTACATTGAGACAAATCCTCTATATCATTCAAGCATCCTTCTAAGAAACTGTGTATGCCTCTGTGAGACAGCATTCCTTGGGTACCAACTGGTTATAATCAGGAAGGAGCATGCATGTCCTTCTTTCAAGCCAAATCCATGCCAAGTTTCTAAGTGGATAGCAGATTCCTAAAGCCACAAAACAAGAAATTGATCCTCTGGCACTGTTTTTATGCTACCTGACACACAGACAATAATTTAAGCAGTTTTATCTAACTAATTCAGATAATATTTGTGTGTGGTATGTGGAATGCAATATTCTACCATCAGACATCTTTGATTAACACTGTCTGATGATGGGAATAGGATGGGAATAGGATTGCTTCCTGCTATAACACAGATAATATTTGACAGATATTTTCCTTCTTCTACACCTCTCTTCGATGTCTTCCCATTCCCACACACAAATACACACATGTTCCCTTTCATAACTATTATAAGCTTTGGAAGGGATTATATCAAAATTCCTGTCTTTGACATGATGCTGCTCTTTTGATAACTTATAATATTTTAAAGTTTATCAGCATCCTCTCCAAGGAAATACCTGAAATTACTAGTCAGGTTTCACCCAGGATCCGAATTTTGTGAAACAGTGTCTGAAGAGACATTTAGTGTGTGTGCATGGATGCGGTGTAGATCTAGGGACTGCTCCTTCACATATACTTCAGAAAAACCAAGGAAAGGATTGCAGAAGGCCCAGAGGTGTGCCAGTGTGGGAATTTGTATTTCTTATAGGCATAGTACTTGATTTATATTAATATTTATGGTTGAAATCTGTAGCTTAATACAGTTAAAGCAAAGAATAATCCTTACACCCGTGAAACACTTGAACTGAGCACAGCCTTTGCCTTCTTTTAAAGAGTACTTTAACGGCAGCAAACCCCCCAGTGTGGCTACCCGAGTGTGTAATTCCATATTAATTGCTTTTCTTAGTCTCACAATTGCACCCAAGAGACCTGAGAAGGCCGGTTCTTCTCCAAGGAGTGCATGTCTGTCCAATGTCTCAGAATTGTGATCATTAATACTGTTTGTGCTTGCTTTGGAGAGCAAAGGACAATTTGAATCCTGTAGGCATTTATCAAACCTGCTTTTAATTTCCTGCCATGTTAACATGTGTGAGAAAGAGTTCCTTCGCCGAATGCCTGAGCAAGAAACACATAACTGTCATAACCCAGGAGAAGGAAAGAGGGTCCAATGAAGGGTAGTCAGTGAAACCAATATAGTCATAGAACTGGTTAACTCCCAAAGAGCAACAGCCAGGGACATTCTTAGATAATTAAATGGAAGAGTCATAAATAAAAGGGATTTGGCTAGAATTGTGGTCTCCTGGAAGAAATAATGGAGACTAAACACTGTTAGTTTGTTATTATCTTATTGAGAATCCACTATATGCCAAACACCATGCTTCTGATGAAGGTAGAATTGACAGGGAAACCAAGCATTCCAACTTCCCTGGCATTGAGAATCTTCATACTAGAAGAGGGTAGTTCTAGCCAGCAAGTCAGTTATTCCACATTGAAAGAACAGCTCACAGTGTGTTGAACATCCTGCGTGTGTGATGGTCCACCCACCTTGACTGTTGGACTGATCAGATTGAGAGCCACTTACAAGGTTGGCAAAAGCTGTGTTTGGGTTTGTGAGAACGTTGCCAGAAGCATTGAGATCGTGGGTGTTCTGACCTAACGAATGGTTCAATCATTTGATGGATTCCAAACTTGAATAGGTTATTGGCAGGTGGTAGAAACCTGGAAGGTGAGAGCTGATTGGAGGAAGCAGATCATGGGAGCTTGCCTTTGACGGGTATGTCTTCTATGGTCCCTCCCTTCCCAGCCACACAGAGTGAGCAGCTCCAACCTGCTCTGTGTTCACTGTTGATTTGCTGCCTACTCCACAGCTCAGAAACACTAGTGCAATGACCATGGACCCAAAGTTTGGAAACTGAGAAAATCTTTGAGTTGATTTTCTAGGCTTTTTTTTTTTCTTTTCACAGCAGTATAAACTTGATTAATCCAGTGGGTGTTCCTGAGTGTGGAGAACCTAACTCTTTTTAGAATGAAGAAGGAAGATTAGTATGATGGCACAGCTAGGCAGAGCTCACTCAGACCTGAAGTAGATAGATTAGGTGCAAAGAGACATGAAGTATGGGGCGTGACTGCCAATCTGGAGACACTTTGCTAGTACCACCACCAGTGGACCAAAACCAATATGGCAAGAGGTAGATAGGAAGTGGACAGGGATGTGTTGGCTAGCTGTAGCACGCTGACTCTTTCTCAGGCTCCTAACACTTGACTTAGCTTCCTATTTGTGTGATAACTCTTATCAACAGATGGCTTTTTAAAAGAGTTATTATCTCATCATTTTGGAACTAATAAATCTATAGTTAGTCTCAGCAAGTAAAAATGAAAATGTCCGTAGGACTCTGTTGCTCCTGAAACTTTTGTGAGGAAAAGGGCCATTCTCTTGGGGTTTTGTTTTCCCTGCTTCTAGAAGCTCTCTTCCTGCCTTGCCTAGTGGCCAATTTCTGTCTTCAAAATGTGTGAAGCTCTTTGCATATAGAATAACAAACCTCTGACACTTTCAAGAACTTATGTTGTCATTTTATACCCCTCCACCAACTCACAGAAATCTCCATGAAGGGATGAGCCAAACGTCACCCTTCAAGTCCCATTTGCACCATTATGTAAGATGTTCAGATTCTAGGAGTAGAATGTGGATCCCTGTTGGGGGCATTTTTCTGTCTATCATGAGCATAGTAAATATTTCATGCTAATCTCAAAGAAAAATTGAAAACTATCCAATTCCTTTTCAGTGGGACCATGCTGGTCTGCTTGTAGTTTAGAAAGCTCTCTGGTATGATGTGGGTTGAGAGGTACCTTATTTATCTTAGCTTATTGCTGTAGCAGAATGACTGAGAGTGAATAAATTATAAAGAATATACGTATCTATGGTTCAAGGCTGAGAAGACCAAGAGTATCATACAGGTGTCTGTCTGTAAGAGACCTCTTCCTGTGTTATAAAAAGGCAAAGTGTATCACAGGGTAAGATGCCAAGACAATGAGAGAACCTCTTCCCTTGACAGCCTATTAATTCATGAATGTGTGGATGGTTTGGTCTTTTCACGTCCATACAACCCTTATGACTCAATCACCCCTCAAAACTCTCACTTCTAAATGCCATTCATAGCTGATGCTAGGGATTGAAATTTCAACACTTGAGTTACACAAAGCAAACATTCAGCCCACAGTACTCACAGGGTTGGTACAAAGAAGATGCTTATGTGTAAGTGAATTCTGGCTCCATCTCCACACCTGATACTAGCCTTGGTAGTCATCCCATGCCCCTGACATCTCCAATATACTGGGGTCTATGCTGCAACTTCACTGATAGCTTCCCCTGGGCTTTTTCCAGTGACCTTTTACATGGTGACAAGACTCAACTTCTTTCCATGGCTGCCTTCAGTTCTTGGGTTTCTACTGCAACTGAAGCTTCACCTTCACCAATGGCCTCTCCTGGCCCCTCACTGTATCAAGCCCCAGCTGCGCTCCATGACCAATTTAAACCCTCCCTTTCTCATGCCACCCAAACCAGTAAAATACAGGAGGCTCTTATACATTTCCAAATTTGGCTGTCAGTCTTAGTCCCTTCTGGACCACAGCATCTGTGTGCTGACCCTGAGGAAACACTTCTCAGGAGATTCCTTCTCAGTGTTCCTGGTCTCTTCTTAATCGCAGCTGATTTAATCAGTCCCAGCTGACCAGCATTGATTGGCCCAGTCACGGAAAGTTTCGCTTTAGTGGTGCTAGTCTGCTGTTAATCACAGCCAATTCTTCAGCGCCAGTGGACCAAAACCCACAGATCCTTGGTTCAAAATCCCATCCAACTGGCCCTGATAGAGTCTCTGGAGAACTCTCCAATTTTGAAGGTTCACAGTCTAGGTCTCCATTGTCTGTGCTGCCCTCAACATTGTCTCTCAAGCTCACACAGAGCAGCCCATTGATCTCTAAGCACCCAATGGCTTTCCCAGCTCAGAGTTCCAGATTCCTCCCACAATCCTCCCAAGAGTGGTAACATGGCAAGGTCTGTCACAAGTAATACTTTTGGTACCAATTTTGGTTCCAGTGCTTTCTTTTAATGTGATAAAGGTCATGACCAAAAGCAACTTGGGAGGGAGAGGGTTTATTTTACCCCACAAATTACAGTCTATCATTTGGGAAGGTCATTATAGTAACCCGAGGCAGTAACCTGGAGGTAGGAACTGAAAGAAGCTAGGGAAGACTGTTTCCTACTGGCTTGCTCCTCTTGACTAGCTCAGTTGGCTTTCCTACACACTTCACAAGGACCACCTGCTGAGAGGTGGTACCACCGGCAATGGGCTGGACCCTACCACATCAATCATTATGTAAGAAAATGTTCTTATAGGCTAATTTGATGGGACATTTTCTCCATGTGGTTCCCTTTTCCAAAATGACACTTGCTTGTGTCAAGTTCATGTAAAACTAACCAGCAAATGGCCTTAGAAGATCTGACAGATCCAGTATCTGTTTCTCCAAGGTGGTCTGAAGAAGCCCTAATTACCTTAAGGGACTGGATGGTTTTTTTTGGAGGGATTTCTTCTACCCTAGGGTGCAGCCTCGCCATCATAGATAATTGCTCTCATCTTTGGGAGTGGGCGGACCTGTGAAGCACTGCCCTTTCTAGAATATGAGATGACCGCTATTTGGGGACGTTGACTTATTTCTGTGTGTCTTCATCTTTGAAAGAGGACAAGATGGCTTCAGCAGACACTCCTTAGTGATTAACATGCCTATGCAGAGCAAAAAAGTCTATCACAAAGTTGAGGAGATAGGCACAAAACAAAGGCAGAGCGCAATTGCGTTTCATTCTGCTTTTAGTTTCCTTGCGAGCCGTCACTACTTTGAGCAAAAGCAGTTCCTAAATGCCTCATCATTCTATAAAGGGCACATTTAAAACACTGGAGTCAGCCGGGCAGTGGTGGCGCACGCCTTTAATCCCAGCACTTGGGAGGCAGAGGCAGGCGGATCTTTGCGAGTTCGAGGCCAGCCTGGTCTACAAAGTGAGTCCAGGACAGCCAGGGCTACACAGAGAAACCCTGTCTCGAAAAACCAAAAAAAAAAAAAAAAAAAAAAAAAAAAAAAAAAAAAAAAAAAAAAAACACTGGAGTGAGAGAGTAGTAGGTAGAATTCCCCTTTCTCAAGTGGCCTGTTAGCAGATACCCAGTAGCCGGACAGGTACATGTGGTAAGAGGTCAGTCAGATTACACACCCCACCCATTTTCCTCAGGTACAGCATTCGGTCTTCCCAGTCCATTTAGGAGACGTGTTTGGTGTTTGATAAATCTCCCCTGTGCATATCTTCTAATTCAGAGATAGGGACCTTATCAAGGTTGCTTCTGTTATGTGCCACTCGTGGGCCAGTCTATGCTAATCACTTTGACATTTCCTATTCACTCAGTGTGAGAGGAATGCTTTAGCCTGCACTGATGGGGGCATGTGTTTCTAATGAGAAATCTGATGAAGCCAGTTGTCTAGAATACAGAGTGCCCATGAACCTGCTGCAGCTTTATCATTCCTTGAAGCTGTTCTCTTCCCTTTCGGACACTCCGGTTTAGGTGTGGAATGGCTTCTCAGAGTGATTTGTAGCTGAAAAAGGTTTTACTTTTAAATCCATCAAAAGGGGAGAGAAGTGACATTTTGAAGTGGGCAGATGAGGGAGAAAAGAGATGAGTCTCTTGGTCTGCCTCCAGGTCTCCCAACTCTCTTCCACTCGATGCTTTGCACAAAAGATCATCTCATAAGAAATTCAGGGCAAAAAAATGTCTTTTCATTCTTGTTCCCATTTTCTGACATTCTTACTCTTAAAAGTTATTATTAGTGGTGCAAACTCTAGCTATTAGGGAATGTGAGTCTTGCGCTGTTCTGGTGTATCCCATTATCATTTAAATACACCACCCACTGTTCCTCTAAGACATTCTCAATAGAGGGTTCCTAGTAGACATTTCCCTCTAAATCAAGTTCAGTAGGTGTCAAAGCAGGATGCCCTGGGTTTGGGGGGGGCGGTCCACACTGAAGCCAAGTGGGGACTTGCAATGATTATTTCACTATTTCAGCATCCCTTTATCACTCCAAAATTGAAATGTATTTCCTATTCTCCCTTCTTCTGTCCCCTGTTCATCGCTAATGAGTTCTCTTTGCCAGCTTCCTCCTCCTCCAAAAAGACACTGGTTTCCTGCTGACCACGGAGAGCAGTGAGCTCTGAAAGAATTTCCCTGAAGTTCTTTCTAAAATGAACAGGAATGCATGGGAAACCTCAGGCTGCCTTTGGAAGCAGGATCCGTAGCGCGCTTCAGACTGGACTGCATGCTATTCTTGGCATTTCGAGTCACCGATTTCTCTGTTTTCCAGGCATAAGATTTCTTTCGAGTGAGGATGACCCTGAACCCAGGCTTTGTCATCATGAGTCAGAACACAGTTGTCAAGTGACAAAATCAGTTCTTCTCATATGAAAGGCTAGTGGCTACGACCATATTCCTGGTTGTCACAAATGTCAACCAATCACCTTTTTTCATTTCAGCAGAGGGACCACTGCTGGACCCTCTATGACTGCCATGACAGGTAATTTGTTTTGTGTGTTCACATATGTGCCAGTGCTTGTAGGGACAAGGAGGATAACTTTGGGTGTCATTCAAGGTACCATGAGACCCAGGGAAGCACCTGTTTCTACCTCCCCAACCCTGGAATTATAAGCATGTGCTACCACACATGACTTTTTTTTTTTAAATTTATTTTTTCAAGTTACATCTCGATCAAAGTCCCCTCCATCCTTCCCTCCAGGTTCCACTCTCCCTCCCTCTTTCATTCTTCACCATCTCCATCCTCTCCTACTCCTTGGATGAGGAGAGTCTCCACATATCAAACTCCCTCAGTTCATCAGTCACATGAGGGCTAAGAGTTTCCTCTTGTATTAATGTTTGATGTGGCCACCCAGATAGGGTAAGGTGTTCCACTAACAAACAACAGGGTCCATGACTCACTGCTGGGTGGAGATTTTCATAGGATAGTTATACTTTGTACCTCTCTGTTTGGGTTTCTGTGTTGTAGGACGGTTGTCCTGTGTTATATGGCTAATATTCACTTATAAGAGGGTACATACCATTTGTATCTTTCTAGATCTGAGTTAGTTCACTAAGGATGAGCTTTTCTAGATCCATCCATTTGGTTGCAAATTCCACGATTTCTTTGTTTCTGATAGCCGAATAGTATTCCATTGTATAAATGTACCACAGGTTTTTTTTTTTTTTTTAAATCCATTCTTCAATTGAAGGATATCCGTGTTGTTTCCAGTTTCTGGCTATTATGAATAAAGCTGCTATGAACATTGTTGAGGTGATGTCCTTTGGTGGAGTATCTTTTGGATATATGCCCAGGAGCAATATGATTGGGTCTTAAGGTAGAACTCTTCTCAATTTTCTAAGACATCGTCAGATTGATTTCCAACACATGATTTTTTTTTTTTTGTAATGTGGATTCTAGGTATTGAACTCAGGTCTTCATACTTGCAAGGAAAGCACTCTACCAACCAAACTGTCTTCCTATTGTTAGCCAGAGATGTGCCATTTTCTACAGCTCCTCTATTTACTTGCATTTGCTGGAACTTGCTCTTCCCACACTCATAAGTGATGTTGCTTACAGGTTCAGAGCCAGTAGACCTCTTGCTGCTCAAGAATCAGAATCAGCCTGACTGTGAGCATGTGTCACGGATTGCCTGTCAATCATGTGCCATAGTCTCTCCCCTTCCTCTAAAAGCATGATGCAAGAAGAAACTCTCACTCTGTGGTACTGATTTCTCCTCAGAGACCTCACCATACTGTATCTGTTTATCTATGCCATTAATGACTCTTCTAATAAACTTCTTGTCCCTAAAAGGTAATCTTCATCAGTATTCCCCTTGAACCCTAAACCTCTATACCTTCCACTCATACCTGGAAATCTGTTCTTTCTCATTTCACTCATGTTGTAAGGAGTAGTGATGTGAACATAGGGACTCCATGGGAGGTTTTCATCTAAGGTGCACGCCACCTCCACACACAGACACATAAACACAAGTATATGTATATGAAGAAAGATATTTATTGATATAAATGTCCTAAAAGGTGGGTCTTTTGAAGCAAGAGCTTGGATGGGATTAGATGTAGACCATCGTGTACTAGTGTGAGACTGGTCAATAGGGTGAAGCAAAGAAGTTAGAAAGAGGAGTTTTAGGCACTTGGGGGTATATGGGCTTCAGACACTGCCATCCCACAGGTAGTACCATGGCATTCTGAAAGTGTGTTAGTCAGCGGAAGAAGCAGGGTCTGTCTGACCTGGGCTCTCCTTGAGCTCTCCAGTCTTTCTTCTCCAGCAGAGTATAAGGATAGGTCTTTACAGCCAACCCACCTACCTAAATGTTGGTTCCACTAACTCTTGAGTTCAACCTTTTGACCTTGTGACATGACATTATCATCTATATAGAACATGCTCAAGAATCATGCAACTGAGTTACCAACAACCCCCTCAAAAAAAAAATACCATGGTGTTTGGGTACGTTTATAATTTTGTGTAGGGAAACTTTGACCACAGGTTAGACACACTTGCAAGATTGAGATGTAGGGACTAGGTCTGTAATTGTCATTACAACTAAAGTGCATTCGTCTGTTCTCAAGCCTCCTTGCTATTCCTCTAAAGTGCCTTTCTCTTGCCAGTGAAGAGGACATGCAAGCTTCTGGAAGGGCCCTGTCTTCCTCCTTGGCACTCAGTCTCCTTCACAGATCATTGTCATAATAAACTTGGGTGCCAATCTGTCCACTGTTAGATATTTCAGCAGAGTCAATTAGGAAAACTTTCTAGGCAGAAGTAAGATTCCTTCTGGCTGTATAGGTGAGAACTGCCATTTAATGCTTTCTCTAGAGGAGATTAGGGCCTGTGGTGGAAGTCTCTAAGTTGAGAAATCAAGACATTTGGATGGGGACGTATCTGACCAGTAGTTCCTGGAATAGTGGAATTCTGTGTTGGGAACCGTACTGGGGTCTGATGGCAAGAGACGGTTCTGGTACTTAGATGTCATTGTCCACCTTATCATTGTTATCTAGAATGGCAGTTGAGGGCTTTGTGAGTAATTCTTAAGGTACAGCAGTTGTGGGAACAAGGTCCTTCCTTTCTCCTCATCCCAGTGGAGGTGTACCCTGAGAATCTGACTGTAAATCAATAGCCCAGGGAGAACCATTCTTCTTGCTGTGACCTAGAGATGTAAGTCAGGTAGGTCTAGCGATTTCTAGAAAGAAATCTTGTGTGGCCAAGGATATGGCTCAGTGTGTAAAGTGCTTGCCATACCAGACACATGACTAGAATTTAGATCCCAAGGACCCATGCAAAAGCTGGACACAGATCACACATCTGTAATCCCATGGCTCCTGTGGTGAGATGAGTGGTGGACACAGGAGAACCCGTGGAAGTTCAACAGCCAGCTAGCTTGCAGTAGGCAGTAGTCAACAATCAAAGATGCTGCCCGAGACAAAGGAGACGGCAAGGGCTGACACATTTGTTGCCTGACCTCTAGACATGCACCATGGCATGAGCCACCTCCCAGCACACATAAAACAAAAAGATTTTCTTTAAAAAGATATTTCTAAAAAGCATCTTGTGTGTATATAATTGTTAGCTGAGTACTAGAGGCCATGACTGGTCTAAGTGAAGGTGACTGTAATAAATCTTAAGAGCAAGGAGACACAAAATGTCCCTGTATATGAATAAATATTAGACCCCTATGTTCACACACAAATTGACACAAGTAATAACCTAAGCTATATTCACAGTACACAGTGTCAGTGTTCACACCCATCAAAATTGACAGAGTGTACCAGCGCTGGCTTGCCCATTCCTCTAACTAAACAGCAGTTGTTTGTTGAAGGAATGGGTGACTGTTGAAATGATTGGCAACGCTTAGTTCCTCAGTGACCTCCAGTGGCTCATTTGCTTATGCAAAGCATGCAGAAGCTAGACAGAGGACAAGATTGCCTTCCAACTCAGCCCAGTTCAAGAATGCAAGGAAGAAGGTAAAATGCACCTTTGGATGAGACCTGGCCATGCTGGAAGAGCATGTAGAGTTGACCCAGAGTGCTGCTATTGGCAGTATAATTTTAGTGACTCTAATTTAGGATCAAGGAAAGGGGAAAGAGCTGAAAGTGCTCAGATAGAAAGGGCTTACTTTTAAGATCTAGATCTGTGTGAATGAAATGCGCAGTTTTGGCCTTTTGCTACCAACCATCATAAACTGTTTAGGATAATTAAGAAATGCAAGCTAATAGTCATGGAAGCATGTCATTTTGTTACTTACTATGATAGTCTATCACAGTTATTTTCTAAGCTGCTCAGAAATCAAGTTGCTAAGAGACAAGCAACATTTGCTTATCTAAATATAAGAGATAGATAGGGCGTCTTCAAAAACCTCAAGAGATCTGCAGAATATGGCATTCAAATATGTTTTCTTAACATAAGATTTTTTGATATCGAGACATGTCAGCTCCTGACAGTATCCCTTATTCTACTGCAAGTAGAAGATGAGCATCAAAGAATCTCCAGTGTGAGATGGTTGAATTAGTGGCAAGCCTATATCTTGGCAAGAAAAACCCCTTGCTTCAACTGTAGACAGACTTCTGTCCAAAAAAGGACAAAACTTGGAAGCAGGTAAGTCAACAGCCTAGCTCTGCCAAGACAGGGTGAGCAAGTCCTTCATAATTCCTGCTCTACAATCAATGTCTGTCAGAGAAACGGAGCCCAATGGCTGAAGATTGATGCTGTAATTTATGGAGAGGAAATGGGAACTGTCCAGGAAGCCACTGGTATGTCATTTAATAGTTTTGGAAGCTGCGGGCCCTGCACTTCATTTATAATCAGATATATTTATCCCTCTCAGGTCTCTGAGGTGGTTGAAGAATAGATAGCTAGAGTCCCATAGTTAAATTCTGAGTTGTTTAGGAATTAAGAGGGTGTTCTGGATCTAAGAAGATATTTTTAAAATTGTGAGGCAAGTTAGTATGAAAGCTGAGTTAGATATAGAACTTTAAACTCATGGAGATGGTTAGATATTAGAATGTTAAAGTCAGGTGCCAAATACATACGAACTGGACATTGGGAATGTATGCTAAGCCATATAATTCTTATAATTGTGGCCTATTTATTTCTGTTGCTTTGTATTGTATTTATTGTTATAAGAGAAAGAACCATTTGTTGGACATAAAGGGGGAGCTGTTGGGGGGAAAAAGATATACCTTAAACTGAAAAAAAAAAAAGTGTAGAGGATGGAGGGGATGAGCGGGAAGAGGGTGGAAGGGTGGGACAGGAGGGGGGAGTAGGGAGGGGATTGTGATTGAGATGTAACTTGATGAAATAAAAAATAAATTATAAAAAATAGAAAAAAAATTAAAAGAAATTATTTGCTTTTTTCTCTGAGCATCGTCAAAGATAAGGTGGCCTTGTGTTGAAATATAGGACGTGTACTGAGTTGGGGAGTGAGGGTCTCATTGCCTAGGTCAAATTGTTACCCCACCCTTCAAATGCTGTGCAGACTTTACCCAGTATTTAACTCCTTCTTGACTGCATGCTGTCACCAACACTGGGTATTTCTTTTTTTTTTTTTTTTTT
>CAJQZJ010031764.1:6248614-6267341 GCA_907164525.1 Lophiomys imhausi
GTATATTGATACAAAATTAAGATTATATTTCGCCACATTGGTATTGTTCTTTGTTTATAGATACAAAATTAAGGGTAACGCTTCTTAAAGGTATTGTTCGTAGTAATACTTAAAAATTAAATGTCAAGTTTTGACCTCTCACTACCAACCGACATAAACTGTTTAGGATAATTAAGAAATGGAAACTAATAGTCATGAAAACGTGTCAATTTGTTAGTTACTATTACAGTCTATCACAGTTATTTTCTAAGCTACTCAGAAATCAAGTTGCTAAGAGACAAGCAATATTTGCTTATCTAAATATAAGAGATAGATAGGGCATCTTCAAAAACCTCAAGAGATCTGCAGAATATGGCATTCAAAGATGTTTTCTTAACTTAAGATTTTTTGATATCGAGACATGTCAGCTCCTGACAGCACTGGGTATTTCTTAGAGTGTGAAATGAGATGCTTCTGCGAGAAGCACTTAGTAACAAGTCTGTGGTACCGCCAGCGTTTGTATGAGAGGCATAGCTCTTTAGTGAACTAGAGGTCCCTGCCCTGTGGCCATTACCCCTTCCTTGAGTGTATGTGACCAAGAAAAAGGCAGTTTAATCCATCACAGAGAAGAGTTGTTGTGTATATCTTTCCTCTGGATTCAAACCGTCCTTCCTGGAGAGAGAAAGAAAGGCACACACGCACGCGCATGAAGTACAAAAGTTAAACTATCCACAAAGCCTCTCCCTGTGATGACTCACATAAGTCATCAGCCATTGCTGGGGTAGGGAAGGCTACCATGGAGCTGCCTTCCAGTCGTCCAGGTAGCGTTTGGGATGCAGATTTCCTGAACCATCATCCATGCTATAGTGGGCTTTGGGTGATGCAGCTTTCTTTGATAAACTCATGCTTCTGGAACAAATATTTTACCTACACTACAGTAAAAAACAAACAAACAAACAAACAAAAAACTCCAATAAACTTATTGGCTCATGGAGCTACATCTCAGTGGAATTGTCTTCTTGGTCTGTCATTGGTACCCTCTCTGGAAAACTGAAGAAGTGGCACAACATGGGAAGACATGGATTTTCTTGTTCCTGTAAATAAAGCACTTGAAAAGAGACTCTTCTGTTGAGATTTGATTCCTGATTTTTATCAAGATCCTGTGGGTTCTTCATAGGATGTAGTAATAGTGGTTGGCATGAATAGCTGTGGGTTGTTGATATCTCTCTCAAATTTGTATCAGAAGCAACCTGTGTCTCCCTGAGGCTGAACCAAACATATCCTTACTTGGATTTGAATTTTAGACAGGCTTAACCCAGTCAGAATAAAGTAAAAGAAAATACTCTTCAGAAATCAAAGCAGATAAAACTTTTGTTATCCTTGCTTTGCCAAAGACATGAATGCAGATTTCACTTGACTGATAAGCATGCTGATGCAGTATTTGCTCTTCAAAGTTTTATCAGATTAGAGTCACATAAAGCCATGTTTACCAGGCAATTTATGCCTTCCAAGTGAGGTAACAGAGATGCAGAAAGACAAACGCTCCATGTTCTCTCTCATATACTTGATTTGGAATGTTGGATGCATATCCTTGAACTGGAATACCCATATAAATCAGAAAACTAGAAAGGGAGGATTTTGAGGAAAAGAGGATGGAACATGGGTAATTTGAAGAGAGAAAACAAAAGAATGGAACAGGAAGGACTAAATGGGGTAGAGAATGGGAGGGCCAGGTAGAGCAGGGAGTATGAGGAAAGTTAGCTATCACTACAGACTTTTAAAAAAGCCATAGGGAACCCTACTACTTTAGAAGCTTTTTAAAATATATATATATACACATGCACATATATTAAAGGGATTTAAATGGAAATATTCTTTAAGGGGTGTGGAGGAAACAATGCCTCTCCAGACACCACAAGGTTTCAAATAAAAAGCCACATGACAGCTGTGGGTTACCTGTTTTTGAACTATTGTCTGCTGTGGCCCTATAGACTGTAACAAACATCGCATGCCATTTAACATTGTTTTTGGTTATCCTCCAGAGCTTGTTGGTAAGACAATGTTGCTGAAGACACCACCTACTTGAGTCATTGAGCAGGAAGAGGAAACTACTCAAGAATCTAACCCAGATACGAACCCTGCAAGCTATAATAGGAACATAGATTTAACTGCCCTTTAAATTCTTATTTTCATGCCCATAGATTAGTGTGTCTCCAAGTCCTCATCAGAAAACCTTTCTTTTTGAAAAATGAAAATTAATACAGAGACCCACAGCTGGTCAATGTGTAGAGGAAGCGAGACTGTGGAATGCTCAGAATGAAATGCCACATCTATATCACACTCCTGCCCCTCAAGGCTCAGGGATCATTGTAGTAGATAATACAGAAAGCATATAAGATCCAGAGGTAGTGCATATCTTCAATGAACTGCTATTTGCTGGACATGATAGGGCTGTTTCACCCATGAGCTCACAGTGGCATATACAACACACACACCAGATCAAGCCAGGTAAATTCCAAGCATGGGTAGGAGAAGGACCTATGAAAATCCACCCCTAGTTGAGGAACTAGAGGTAATTGGTGGTTATTGGGGGAATGAAGAGTAACTTTTCCTGAGGGATGTGGGCCCCTGAAAGGTTACCAGTTGTCCCAAAAGATGCTTACTTATAAACATACATGGAACACTGAGTGGATATGTGTGTGTGTGTGTGTGTGTGTGTGTGTGTGTGTGTGTGTGTGGAGAGAAAGAGAGAGAGAGAGAGAGAGAGAGAGAGAGAAAGTGAAGTTGGAAGCAATGTAGATGAATTGGAAAGGAATGGGAAGTGTGGGGATGGGGATTGGAATAGAACAAACCACATCATATGCATATGCAAAACTTTCAACAAAAAGAAAACAAAAAAACTTCTGACAGTGGATTGAAAAATTACTTACAGTTATAAAATTTCTGGTGAAATACTGTTCTTTGCAGACTTAATGAGTGCAAATGATGAAGCTGGTAAAAATGACCCCATAGAATTAAAATAATGAGCATGAATTAAAGGCTTACTCTGCTCAAATCCTTTAAAAGAAACCCTTGGAGACAGCCTCTTCTCTTGGCATATATTGGTTGACAGATGCTCAGCATGGCTTGCTCTGATAATGGCACTTCCTAATCCTGTAAGTCTAGGCTGCAGAAACTGCAACTTGGGTTCTGTGGGGAGCACACCTTCATTGCAAGAAAGTAACATGGTATGACAAAGAAACTTGAGGAGAAAAGCACATGGTTTTCCATGGAAGAAAGAGTTACCCATGCTGTGGGCCAGTAATTGAGTGTGCCCTTGGAAAAGGGCTACTGCTTCTGTTCTTTAAATGTTTGTTTTTTAAATTATACTGTTTATTACATCAAGCTACATCTCCACCATAGTGCCCTCTTTCCATCCCTCCCTCTCCCACCCATGCCACTCCTCTGATGTGGAGTGTCCCTACATATCAGCCCCTCTCAGTTCAACAGTCATATGTGAGGATTAAGAGTATCCTCTTGTACTGGGGGCCTACATGGTAGCACCCGTAGGGCAAATTGTCCCCTTGATAGGTAACAAAGTCTATGTTCCTGATTTTTTTTGGTGTGTTGGTTGTAGGATATATTTTTGTGGAGTGTGTGGATGTGAGTGTGTGTGTGTGTGTGTGTGTGTGAGTGTGTGTGTGTATGTGAGTGTGTCCGTGTTCATATGCATGCTCAGTTGCCCACCACAGAACAGAGTGTTGGATCCTCTGGAACTGTAGTTACAGGTATTTGTGAGTCCCCCAGCATGGATGTTGGGGACTAGAACCTGGTGCTACAGCAAGAGCATCGAATAGTCCTAACCACTGAGCAATCTCAACCAGGGAACCACCTTTTCAATCCCCCATTCCTGATCTTTATAGGAGAATGAGCCACAGAATTTGTAACTCAGACTCCCAAGAGTCTGTGGATATGGAGAAGAAGGGAGATTTTCTAGCTAGGATTCTTGTCTTTAATGGAGAAAAACATGCCAGGAAGCGGTGAGCTGAAGTCTTTGAGAACACTTGCTGAATTTATATATGTCTGCCCCAGAAAGAACAAGTGGAAGAGCAAATTTCGCTGTCACTTACCTTAGTCTCAAGCATCCTTTCCAAAGTTCCTGAAATTCCAAAAAGTCACACATTTGTAGAGTTAGGCAGTTGACTCTGGATATAATTTATTTGCAGCATGCAGACAGACTTAAGCATGGAGTTTATACAAGATGTTGTATAGTGCAGAATATAGTCCTCACATGATCTGTCAATACTTGCTTTGATTTAAATATTTATAAGAAATATTTGTTTAATTAAGATGGTCCTTCAATTGAAAAATTGATGACCCCTGGCTATCTGTACCACTACTTTGGCTCTGATCACTTCTTTTCTGCTACTAATCACTAGCCATCTCTCTGTGTGTATGTGTGTGTGTTGTGGTGTGGTATGTGTGTGTGTGGTGTTCACATATGGTGTATGTACATGTGTGCCGATGCATGTGTAGGTTTGTACATGTGCAGAGGTTAGAGGTCAATGTAGGGTGTTTCCCTCTATTGTTGTCCGCCTTACTCTCTTGAGTCAGGATCTCTCAGTGACTCTGGAGCTCACACATTTGGTCATGCTAGCTGGCCAGAAAGCCTGTAGTATCCTCCTCTCAACCTACCAGCAATGGATTTAAAGGTACACGCCATGATGATGCCCAGCTTGTTATGTTGGTGCTGGTGTTCTTAACCTTGTGCCTGCACAAGACCTTTACCCATTAAGGCATCTTCTTATCTCCCATCTTCTGTATTTAAGGGGAGAATTAAGAATACATGGTTCCTGTATTCTCATGTTTAATCCCCATTAACAACTCTAGGAGGTGAGTTGCATTAAATTATTTTGCAAGTGAATTCAGCAAGAGTTTGTGAATTAACTATAACTCACTAGAAAGGATGCATAGCTAACAAGCAGCACCATGGGGGACTGGAACCAAGACTTGAGGAACAAATCACCTGTGTCCTCAGGCAGTTTTTTTGTTTGGCCTTCCTTTCCATCTGGTTGTTGGCACCAGTTCCCCACAAAACAGATCCTCAGAGGGAAAGGCATGAAATGAAGACCACACACAGTGTGTCCTAGACTAACAGGAAGCAGCCAGAGCCGGGCTTCTGTATGTCCTTTTACCTGACACTTTCTCCCCTTGCCTTCTAACCATATCACCTGTCACACATCTGTTTCATGTCACACTTGAAAGATATCACTAAGTCCCCATCCACCATGCCCAATACAAGTAACTGTACATAGAAATATTTCATCTTTACAGGAGAAAGGATATTTTATATGTTCTGTATTACATATAGCCATGCCATTGGGGGGGCATGCTCACATGTATGAATATACTCTTCTCTTGTCAACAATTTCATATATGTATGCAATGTCCTAAAATTGTAGTCACCCCCATAACCATCTCATGTCCTCCATACACTCCTGTTGGCCCCTTCTTCCTAACTAGGCTCCTTCATACTTCATATTTTGAGTGGATGTATGTAAGTGTATATGTGTATGTCTGTGTGTATATGTGACTCATTCAATTTTAATAGGGTTGTTTGCATGAAATAGAGATGGGGGTGTATTGGGATATCAGCAACTTACCAATCTCTATACCACTCAAGAAATTACTTCCTGCTCCCTCAGCAAACATTAACTGTCAATAGTTGCTAAGGGACAGATGTTCATGTTCATTCACAACTGCAAAGGCAGCTAAAGTCACTCAGAAGACAGTGTCTCACGGCACTCCTTGCTGGTTCTTCTCCAACTCTTGCAAAGTTCTCTGATGTTATATAGGTTGTCAATGAGAGGAGAGATGGGCATATTAACTGTTATCAAAATGTCCAAAGTGTTCTTGTCTATTTTACAACATATCTATATCCATATTGTGATGGGTAGTATAAGGGACATTCATTAACTTCTTCAATTAACATAGTTAATATGAAGAATGAATTGCTTTTGACCCTTGCTCTAATGACTCTAAAATCACTCCTTTTCCTTTTATTTTTCTACTTGTCAGATAAGGACAGGTATTAAATGAAGTAGATTTACTACAAGCAGATGAGATGTGGTTGTTGGTATGTGATTTCCCACCCCACCCCCATCATTGTATGTATGATTGCAGCAATAATCACGATAGCTAAGTTATAGAAACAACTTAGATGCCTGGAAACTAAGAATGTATAGCAAAATGTGATGTGTGTGTGTGCATGTGTGTGCATGCGCATGTGTGTGCGTGTGTGTGTGCATGTGCAAGCGCGTATGTGCGTGTGTGCACATGTGTGTGTTTGTGTGCGTTTGTGCGTGTGTGTGCATGCATGCGTGTGTGTGCACATGTGCATGTGTGTGTGCATGTGTGTGTGTGCGTGTGTGTGTGGGGGTGGGTATGTGAATTGTTTTAGGTAGAAGAAAGACTGAAGCTCTGTCATTTGCAGGGGAATGGGTGGAACTGGAGAAGCATCACGCCAGATGAATCAAGTTAGTCTCATACAGACAAATATCACACATTTTCTCAAGATTTTATATCGATTCATATAATCCTGTGTGCACAGATGGCCTAAATATGTAGTAAAACGAGTCTAGGGAGACAAGGAGGGCTAATGGGAGGTGTCAGGACAAAGAGGAGGGTGGTGGAGGATGGGAAACTCTTCTCACAGCATATCATATATGTACATGAAACATCACTTAAAAAGTAGAACCCAGGTATCTCCCAGTCTATCTCATCTCTTCTCCTGTCTATTTTATTAATTCTAATTTGTTCCTTGCCATTAGGACATTAGAACTATTTGGAAGGCAGCTAAAGTCACCATTGTACTACCAATGCATTGTCATCAGTGCTATTTAGACAGAATCGTTTCTCCCTCAGTGTTGGGTCCCTGGTGCCAGCAAGAGGCTAGGCACAAACTAGAGGCTACATACAGACAGATTCATAAAAACAAGGATCTTATCAATGATCAGAAGAATTTATGAAAAAAATAATCACCATCCAGACCAGTGTCTATGTCAAATGGCCACGAGTGCATACGTATGAATGCTGATCACGGTGAAACTGTAATTGGAAATTTTTCCAAAGACTTTAGTGTCACAGACAGGGAACAACAAAGAGGGCTGGAGCTGTGAGGAGAGGATGTGCTCAGCAACAAGATAAATAGCAATCTCTCTATCCCACCCTTGCTTTGGGTTGCAGTGTGAAGCCGTCGATCACTTTTAGGAAACGATTCATGCTTGCTCAAAGGGTACTCTGTGTGTTTGCAACCTGGGTTGGGGTGTGTGTGTGTGTGTGTGTGTGTGTGTGTGCATTTATCATCTCTAGAGCAGCGGAAAGTTTCCAGTCTCCCTCAGAACTGCAGTCTGCTCACAGCCTCATCCCTCTACTTAGTATTGCCAGACAATCACAGTACAGCACAAAGCAATTTGTTTTCATATCATTTCCTTCATGCTTGCAAACACAACATGCATCACGCGGAAAGCCAATCATGGGCTAAAGAGGGAAGGGGATGATTTAATGCAGGAGACCGGTTCATTTGCTTTGGGGGATGAGAAACAATTATTCCAGTAGGCCTGAGCTTCTGTGGAAGGCTGGGTGAATGAGAATGTGTGTGGTGGCCCGCTGCTTTGCCTAAGTGAGTTGTGGATGCTAAGGTGATGAAGCCTCGATTTGCCTATCTAAGCCTGAGAGCTGTATTTCAACTTCTCCCACTTCTCCAAAAGATCTTGCACCCTAGTCCGGAAGAATAGGAATGAAAGATCTTTCTCTCACTCAGCTTGTTCTTGCAGGAATCCAGCTTATCTGCCTTTCTTGATGAACATTTTTGTACTCCCTTTGTGTTTCCATGACAAATATGCCTCTGGACTTATTTGATCTCTAATAAGCTGTGAGAGAACAATGATGGTTTTGAAGGAACAGGCACTGAACTGGTGTTTGGATCTGGGGAGCAGCTTATTGTATGAGGTTGAACTTAGTACACTTTTTCTGACCCTGAAGAACTAGAGGATGTGGGTCCTTAACCAGTCATGGCAGGGGGTGGGGTCCCAGATGACTCTGTAGTCCTTTAGAGTCCAAAAGGATGATGTCTTATGATTGCCCATATCCTGAGCTTTTTGCTCCCTGTCTTGTCTCTGGAGGCGCGGGGGCGGGGGGGTTGGATCTCAAACTCACTGTTACAGCAGTTTGATAAGTTATCCAGTGCCGAGCTCAGCTATGGCACTGAGAAGGCCATGTCTTGCGAGTCCTATGGCCATAACACTCCTGACCTTCTGCCATCTCCTTTTGTAGCTGAAGAACTGTTTGCATGTGTTCCTCCTTCTTGCTTTGAATATGTAGACCACTTTCTGTAGCTCTGACAAAATACTGGAGGCTCAACACATGTAAGGGAAAGGAGTTGATTTAGCTCAGTGTTTTGCAGACTAGAAGTCCAAGATCAGATAGCCTCACATGCTTGGCCTCTAATGAGGGCTTTGTCAGTGGCCTTGTGGCCTGATGAGGAAGCAGAAAAGGAAGAAGCTTTGTGCAAAAGAGGCTAAATACCTCTTTTTTTGGTAATAGCATGTTCTTTTAAAGAATTTGTTTGTTTAGAGTTTTGTACATGTACACAATGAAATATGACTCTATCTACCCTCCCATATCCCCATTTCAACTCTTCCTGCATCCCCTAAACATATAACTCTCTCAATTTCATGTTTTATGTCATTCTCTCTCTCTCTCTCTCTCTCTCTCTCTCTCTCTCTCTCTCCAATATTATCACACTGTAGAGCCATACAACCAAACCAAATCATTCTCCCAAAGTTGGTTTATCATGATCATTCAAACATCCTCCAAAATTCATCTCAAAGGAGTTTGGGCTCTGTCAGTCCCCCTCCATTATCCTCTTCAGGTAGATCAACCTTTTCCCTCACACCATCTGTCATCTGAATTTCTTCTCTAGTGACTCCCCCTGGTCCCTCCTATAATCTGAGTTTGTTTAGGTCTGTTCCCACAGCATGAAAACAAAGCTCCAAAATGCAGATTTGATCAGGTTAGTGTCATGGATGAATAAGCTGAGATGCCCAGGATCAAATTGTCCTTAAAGGATCAAGACCAAATTCTCCCACCATGTGATTTCAGCCCTTCCCAGCTCTCCTAGCTGAGTGTGCTCCCTTCTCCTCTTTGTTCAGTATTCCTGATATGCAGATCTTACTTCTGTTCCCTGAAAGCTCTCTACCTCCTTCCTTCCTCTTTGTCCTTTGCAGAGACTATTCCTGTGTCTAAAACACTTGCCTTCCCCTGCCTCACCTGGAAACTGTGTGTCTCTGTAACCTGGCAGAGTGAGTTCAGTGTTCAGCAAAGTTCCTGATATGTAAGAAGCATCCATTAACTGCATGAGTAAATGTAGCAAGAGTTCTGGAGTAGCCATCCTCTTGACATTGTGCTGTTCCTAGATGGATGCCCACCATGTGTTCTGCAGAGTTCATTATAATATACAAAGGGGAAAGAGAGTGGTCTCATGGAGGAAGAACCTGACAAACACACCTTTAGCAAGAAACTGGGCATCACAACTACAGATGCAAAGTTATGTGAAAATCATATATCTTTGATGAGATGTGAAAAAAACCACTTTACCATGTGGTTGTTCTCTCATACCTATAACCTCCTCATGAAAAAAACGATCAGAGAATTCCACATCAAAGGGGATTATGGGAAAGGCCTGAGCAGTGTCTTTCAAGCCTCTAAGGTCTTCAAGATAGGCAAAATTCAAGGAAGTGTTACACATAGCCAATATAAGCTTAAGGAACAGTGGCAACTAAAGAAGCTGTTACTATGGTACCTCAAATGAAATCCTGTATCAGCCAAGAGATGCAAGGTGAGAACCAAGGGCATCATTTTGAGTGCAGACTCAATTAACCACAGTATGACAATATATCTTCATTAGGTTGACAAATGTGTCCTGAAAACACAAGATGTTTGTTAATAATGAGGAAATGAGGGGGCTTATGAGATGCTGAGGTGGATAGAGTGCTTACTGAGAAAACCTGAACACCGCAGTTTGATCCCCAAGAATCCCCATAAAGCTTGGCACAGAGGTAGACTATAATCCCACTATTCCTACAATTAGATAGGATGGACGAAGACCCAGCAGCATGTGAACCATGTGTGTGCAGTAGCAAACAAAAATGCTGTCTTAAAGAACCAACCCCTGAGGTTGCCCTGTGATTTGCACACACACACATACACACACACACACACACACACACACACACACACACACACTAATATATATATATATATATTAGTTGTATATATTATATGACATATATATACATACACATATATATGTCAACTAGGTATAAGGGATGTGCAAATCTGTTCTCAGCAGTTTTTTTTTGTATGTGTATATAAAAGTATCCTTCAAAAACAGAAACAGTGAAGTGTGTGAGAGGAAACTAAAAAGCCATGAGCAATCACTTCTCTCCTAGCCCAGTAATGAGTCTTCTTTCTCAGTGCCCCCAGCCAAGACTAATCTGTGCTTCAGCCCTTCCACACCAGGGACCTCTCCTTGGAACAGCATTCTGTGGCTAGGGGCAGTACTGATAGTCCAGTCCATTCCCTCATGTCTTACAAGGGGATTCTATTTTCTTTACTTCCAGAGGCACTCAGCTGCCACCGGGGGGCGACTAGCTGCACATCTCTCAGGCTATTGTTCAACATACTGGGAGAAAATTAGCCTTCTTGCCAGAGTCTGGGTCCCTGGGCAAAAAAAAAACAGAGATGAAAAATGGTGTGTGGAGGGTGGCGAGGATCAGGGAAGGAGGGGGAGACGGATGGTTGAGAAAGCTGTGGTTCTCTCTCAGTTCAGACTTAGGGTAGGAATCCTACCCCTCCTGTCCCTGCTTCCTGTCTTCTTTCATCTGCTCAGAGCTATCCAGCTCAGGTGAAGGGACTAGCAACATTGTGGACCCTGATGCTTCCATTCCTAGAGCGGATGAATTGGAAAGAGCTCCTGAGGGCCAGCCTCCCATGGGCTTGGGTAGCCTGCACGAGGTTCTTTGTATGAAATACCTTTCAATTTGCTGTGATCTGATAACCTGATCAAAAGCAAATGAAGGTGAACAGAGTTATTTTGGCTCTCTAGTTGGATGGTATGGTCATTTACTGTAAGGAAAAACAGACTGGCAGGAGCGTGCAGCAGCTGGTCACATTGTCTCTGCAACCAGGGAACAGGGAGTGACAGGTTGCTGGTGTTCAGCTCACTTTCTCCCTTTAAAATGTTTCTGAATTATGATTTTGCATATACTGTATAACTGTGTGTGGGAATGAGTATACTGTACTTGAGTACAGAGGCCTCTGTCAGATCTCCTAGAGCTAGAATTAGAGGAAGCTGAGAGCTTCCCCCACCAATCGTGAATTCTAGGAACTCTACCAAGGCCTTCTGCAGCTCCCCTTTCTCTTTTTACTCAGTCCGGGACTCCAGCCCATGGAATGCACTGCAGACATTCATGGGAGCCCTCCTGACTTCAGTTACCCTAATCTAGAATGTCCCTAACGGGATCCTCAGAGCTGCTGTCTTTACTCAGTCCGGATCCTGTCCAGTTGACAATCACTGTTAACTGCCACTCTCCCTCTGTGGCTGCTGTCTACACCGCCCCTTGTCTGGATGCTGAACACACTTCTGAGCTCAAATCAATGAAGTCCAAAGACCTTTTCAGATCATATTAGTGACCTGATAGAAAACTGAGGTTTCCTCTTTGGAGGTTTCTCAGACCACTTTACGGAGTGAAAGGAGGTGGTGAAGGCTCTAGGGTGGCCCAGATTCATTCCTAGCCAGGTAGTCTAGGAGACCCCATTTATCATCTATGAATCCCAGATTTTTTAGACACATAATGAAGAAACCTCAGTGCCTGATTGTTAAGCCGATGTGAGTGTGAGGCTTGCCAGCCTGTGCATAGGCCTTTTGACAGCGCCAAGCATCTTGTAATTTTCCTATAAATGTGAGCACTTCAAAATCAATTGTGTGTCCTTTAAAATGTTAAGCACTAACATTTCCCATTTCATCTTACTTGGGTGGATGTGAGGAGGTGGAGAGCCGTTTGACAGGCCTTGTCTTATCTCAGAAAAAGATTAGAAATTGCCTGTCTTGATATGAATTCCATGGAGGGGGCTTGAAATTTGTTTGGATTAGTAATTCACTAATCAGTCTCATAGGTTGAGAACGAGGGAAGAAGTGTCACCCCCCACTGTTAATAATTCAAATAGATTGCATTTATTGAGCAATTGCTGTGTGCCTTGCTAAGTGCACAGTGTACTGAGGTGCTTGGCTGGTTTTCTCTAATGTTCCTGACACAGGAGGTGATCCTACGATTCATGTAACTTAATATCTAGGAATTTAGGAAATATTCCAGTTTCGTTCTGTTGCTCTGTTTATGTTCAACCTTGACCAAAGGCAACATTGGTGGGGGAGGGGGCTTATTTTAGCTCACAATTGCATATTGTGAGTCCCTTATTTCAGTGAAGATGAGGCAGGGTCTCAAGACACTAGTCACATGGAATCTACAGTCATGAGTAGGGACACAAACACACCAATAACATCTGTCCTTTACTATTATTTTTTAAACTCTTCTGCAGTTCACGATCCAGCTTAGGGAATGGTAGTGCCTGTAATGGACTGACTCAATTAACGAACAAAACTATCCCCCACTTACATTTTCACAGGCCAATGTGATCTCAGATGATTCCTATTCTGAGACTCTCTTTCTAGGCAATTCTAGGTTGTGGCAAGTTGGCATTTAAAACTCCCAAGCACATGAATATTATAATCTTGCAAGGTTAATAAGATGGGTAGCTGAGACTCAGAAAAGGGCTTGTAGGCTTCAGATATATTCTGATGCCTCCATGACTATTGATTTTTTTTCATTCAATAGCCAATAGTCAATTGCTTCAAAATATCTCTGATCTCCCTGTTTTTATAGGTATAAGTAAGACAGTGCAGCCATAAAAGGTTCTCCTGGAGTCTGCTTTCTCTCCATTTATCTCAATACTCTGCCAGGATCTGTAGAGGGCAATGCTTGGCTCTCAGGGATTAATTGTGAAGAGCAAATGCCCAGCAAGTTCCTGAAAAGGGTCTTGGGTTAGCCTTCATAACAACATGGAGGTAGAGGGTACCAGCCACTTGATGGGGTATGTGCAGCAATGCATTATGGAACAAGAGTGTGGTTTTCAGAATGAAAACGAAACAAGTGAAAATGAAGAAGATCAAGATATGTTTGAGTCTTTTGTTGTCTACAGTTTGGTGTTAACTATCTACAGTCTGGTAGTAGCTAACTCTCTCTTTTCCAGTAGATGCAGTGGGCATCAGTGCAGGATTACATCCGTTCTGCTGTCTTTTGTTTGTTTAAATTAAAAAAAAAGTTGTTTCATGCCTATATAATACACTGTGATTACAGTCCTCCCTACTAAATGCTCTCTCCTCCTACTCCTGATAGTGATCCCCTTCTTCTGCCAAACTCCTCTCCTCTTATTCACATATCCTCCTTTCCTTCTCTTTCCCTTTCCTCCTCTCCTCACCCGTTGCACTTCTGGCTCCCTTCTTCCTTTCCATTTCTTTCTTTGGGCTTCATGCAGGCAGTCATATCTGCAGTGTGTTCATGATAGCAAAGGCCACATCATATCAGAAGAGAGTGACCCACCACACTCTCCCCATCCATCAGTTCATACAGTCCATCCACACCTTCTTCCTATGTCCCTGAATACAGGAGGGAATGACATAGATGTTTCATTTGGGGCCAGCCACTCATCACTCACTCACTCTCAGTCTTTGGGTCCCTCTTTGACCATCACCATCACGTCTCGACCAAGGCCAAGAGCTGCACGAGTCTACAGGAGTATTTAGAAGGACGTGTAGCTATGTGTGCACCTGGTCAAACATCAGTAGTAGATTTTATTTGTTGTGTTCGTTGTTTATTCATGTAATTAATCTCCCACCCTTTCCATCTTCAACCCTTTCAGCCCAAAGAGTTGAGACATGCAATAGGCCAGCCAACACTTGAGAACCTGCTACACCACACCATGTAAGCTACCCCAGGGTTTGTGGATATTGGAAAATACAACTGAAACCATTTGATGACGAATGTATTAATAGTAAAGCCTCATTCAGTGCTTAGACGTAACAATGAGATATAAGATTATTGAATGACTCAGATGTGATCTATGTTCTCCAGGACTTCTAAGACAGCATCATTCCCTTGCTGGTTAGAAGTTGTTCTGATGACAGGAGCAGAGGAATTACTTTACTTGGGTCCAGTGTGCTGCATGTGGTTTTGTGGGTTCTGAACCCCACACAGCTTTCCATTGAGCTCACATCCATGTCTTTGGGAACGACTGCCATATCTATACCTCCTTTCAATTTTCAAAATGACATATTTTTAATCTGTATCTTGTAAAGAAAACATGGAAAGGCTTTCTTGGACTTTTACATAATTGTGTAGTATTTCTTGATAGACTCTCTCCCCATGTAAACTTGCCTTAGAGACTTGCCTGGGAGAGATCGTGATGTGCCAACATTCTGGCAAAGGAAATTTGGACTGCAATTGGTCAAATATTTAATGTTATCATGTTTGTACTGCTGGGACCAAAAGTTCTCATCAAATTTATTGCGATTATTTTAACATTTTGGAGCAGATTGCCCATGCTATATTTGGAAAAGGAGAAATCTAAGTGATAGATGGATCTGTGTACAGCCTACCCCAAGATTTTTTATTATAGTTGACATTTAGACAACTCTGAAACTCTTACTATTCTGTTTCATAGAAAGGCAACGCAACTCAACTCTACATGGTGTTATTGTACAGCTTTGCAGTCTGGGAAAGGGTGGACAAGCTATTCCTTGACAAAACCCTAGGAACGCACAATTTGCCTTGTCAGTATTTGAAATAATCATGGCAGCACTTTTATTGGAAAATGGAAAGTGCTCTGCTTCAACTTATCTGAAAACTTGTTTTTATCCTGTGGCTGCTGTGGTCTTTAGTTCTGTTACAATACATATTCAGTACAAGCCTAGGGACACCTTACCAACAGCTGTGGTTAATGGTGTGCCCGTCAGCGGTGGGCTGTACAAGTAGACACTCTAGTGTTGAGAAGACATTTGCTTGCTCTTTTTCTGTTTCTAGGAGAGGGCCAGCGTGCTGCTGTCTTTTATATAGACAGCAATGTGAATGGTGGTCTGTGGTTACTTAGTGTAATATTAGTAGTTTTGGAGGGTGGGGACTCTGTGTTTCTCTAAGGGCTTTGCCTTGAAGCTCAGCACTTTTGCTGTAATGGGATCCTGCCACATTTTGAGGTTGCTGGAGCCCTTAAGGTGGCACAGCAATGATCAGCTTTGCCACTGTACTCATTCTTCAAGCTTCTAAGGGCAGTGGTTTTCACCCTTTTTAAAACCACACACCCAGTGCACACAGCACAGGCAGAAATGGCAGCGACATTAGCAGGTTAGGCTGCAGTCATTGCAGCATGCTCATATGGGAAGCCTACTGTTGAAGAGAAAACACTCTCAGGCAGGAGCAGTGGAGATAGCTTAGTCAGTAAAGCGCTTGTCTTACAAGCATGAGGACCTGAGCTCAATCCCTGGCACCCACTTTAAAAAAAAAAAAAGAAGAAGAAAAAAAGAAAAGAAAAGAAAAAGAAAAAAACCATGCCAGGTATGGTGGTGTGCACTTGGAATTACCCCCTCTGGGGAAGTGGAGACAGGGGTTCCCCCTGGCTCACTGGCTGGTCATCCCAGGCTGCTTGGTGAGCTGAATCCAAGAGGAGATTGTGAAGAGCTTCTGAGAAACAAAATGATGCTCTGGTCCACAGATACATGTTCAGACAGGCACATGCGTCTGCACTTGCACAAACGTACACATGCACATACGCACATGTAGAAAGTAGCGTCTTTTAAAAGGCAGGGGGCATGGCTCATGGATGCACATTTGGCAAACAGATATAGAAAAAAGCCCAAGACAGTGGAATGTGATGTGGATAGTGCTGGGAAAAGAACTTTGTAGGGTTCCACCAGTTAGTTGACTGACCAGATCCACACAGGAGACCTCACAAACACTGGCCCTTGTAACCTCAGCCCCTTTCCCACCGGACCAAGAAAACCCTGATTTCTGGGATAGAGACACAGGCATCAGTGTATTTAGGTGTGCCTTAGAAGCCCTGGAAACATATACACACAGTGCCATCATAGAACTGAGCAGTTTATATTCATGTATTTAGGAATCTCTCTCTCTCTCTCTCTCTCTCTCTCTCTCTCTCTCTGTACATACCCTTTCAATTAACATAGAAAGAGTCTATAAATTTAAAAGAGGGTAAGGTTGGGATGTGTGGGGGGAGGGTTTGGAGGAAGGAAAGGGAAGAGGGAAAATATAATAATGCTATCAAAAATTTTAAAAAGAGGTAAGTAGCTGGGTGGGGGTGCACGCCTTTAATCCCAGCACTTAGGAGGCAGAGGCAGGTGGATCTCTGTGTTTGAGGCCCCTCTGACCCAGGGCATCCAGGGCTAACCACAGAGAAACCCTGTCTTAAAAACACAAAGCAAAACAACCAGGAAAAGAGTAAAGTAAAACCAAAACCTTTAAAAATAGTAATAAAAGTGTTCCTGGGTATTTCTTACGCACAGGCAGAACTGAAGGTCAGGAGTTAGAGGAAAACTGGTAGAAGAGAAGGATGGAGGAGCAGAAGAAGCCTGGCCCTTTTCACTGCTCTACAGCTTTGCTCATTCAGTCTTTCAACAAGCGCCTGGCCCTGGCTGTGTGTTCCACATAGAACTGAAAACCGAGGAGACAAACGAGTACGGATCAGCATCCCAAGAGCAGACATAGTCTTTCATGGAGTTACTATAATTCTTACATCATACATGTAAAAAAGTTCTACTCAAAAAACCCAGGGCTCCTCTTCTTTTTTTTTTTTTTTGCCTAATTTTCTGGGTGAAACTGGCAACAAGCAAATAAGAATCTTGTCATTGCTAAGATGTTTGGATTCGCTTCCTGAGTGCCCCTGGGAATTCCCATAAAAAGAGCATGCTTGAATAATCTGCAGTCAGGGCCTTCTCGACTTACCAAAGGTGCTAAATTTGTCCAATATGAGGCCACCTGCTCGTTTGTCATCTGTTGGCACCAGCCCATGCATTGAGAGCCAGGATGTGTAAAATGAAGCTGACCTGATGCTCTGTGACAGTTGCTTGTGTTACAAGGGGGAAATCACATTAGGTTAGGGTGGAGGGCAGGTTGGATGATTGGATTTAGAAATGGTTTCTTGAATACTGATAGCTTTACCTAGAAGGTGACTAGTTGTGGTCCATCTGGGTCACTAGTAATGGCCAGTTTTTGTTATTATTGTCTGCACAGTAGTAGCAATTGGGGGAATATCTGATTTTGTGTGTGCGTGTGTGTGTGTGTGTGTGTGTGTGTGTGTGTGTGTGTGAGAGAGAGAGAGAGAGAGAGATAGCCAGAAAGAAAGAACTAGAGAGAGAGAGCTAGAGAGAGGAAGAGAGAGAATATGTGTGTGTGTGTGTGTGTGTGTGTGTGTGCCTGTGTGTGCGTGCACATGTCCATGTGAAAAATGCATATAGAGGCCTGAGGTCAATCTTTCCTGGTGTTCCTCTGGCACCACCTGTGTTGGTTTTTAAGACAAGGTCTCTTTACTGAACCCAGACCTCATCATAGGCTAGACTGTCCAGCTCCTAGAGTCTTCCTGTATATACCTCCCTAGTCCTGGAATCACCAGCTCAGAGGAGCACTATGCCTAACTTATTTTGGTTGTGAGCTCAAAGTTCTCTTGCTTTTGTGACAAGCACTTTAGCAACCGAGCCACCTCCTCAGGGACTGGCTTATGCTTTATAATTGGGTTTTGTGGACTAGCCAAGCATCACATTGCCTGTACTTCATTGACCTTTAGTCTGGACCAGAGCAAGCAGGTCAAGGCAGGTACAGGCAAGCGACACTCAATAAGTCAATATCTTGAATTCGGAACATGTGATACATAAGGCCATGCGCCGTCTCGTCTGTCCCTCTGGAAGCCTGCTGCAGACTAATGTTGATATGGCCATTAGGGTGTCTCAAGACAGGCCATAGTTCTTTTCTTAATACCAGGTGATCTCATCTTAAGCAGAAACTTCACTGAATGAGAAATATTTTAAGATCAAGCCATCTGAAGTTGCCTCTGGCTCATTAAATGGATCAATTGCCTTTGGAACCATGTCTGGATTCTCTTCAAAATGGTAAATTATCCTGCAAAGTCTGAGGAGTTTCTTTTCATAACATGGTGTTCAGTTCCCTAATAAACTTCAACAGGACACGCTCAGAACAGCTCAGTGACATCCTGAGTTGTGGTTTAGTGGCTTAAACAGAAGATGAGATAAAAGCTAAGTCCAGCTCTTTAAACGCAGTCTGAGCAGAAACGTAGTCCTTTCTTTGAAAAGTTGGCCAATGAAGTGTACAACTGGGCAGAGGGAACTGTGAAGGGTGTTGGTGAGTGATTTGGAGATTTTTCTGGCAGCCACCTGATGGCTTTATTTCTTGTTTAAGTCACTGTGTCCTTGAGAATGGCTGGAATTTTAAACAGTCTGTCCATTCTAGGCTGTTTTAAGCAAGAATCACTGTTACATTTTTCTCATAAAGACTTATTTAAAATTTTGTGTGTATGTGGGGGAATGTGTGTGTGTGTGTGTGTGTGTGTGTGTGTGTGTGTGTGTGTGTGT
>CAJQZJ010031764.1:6267351-6286056 GCA_907164525.1 Lophiomys imhausi
GTGTGTGTGTGTGTGTGTGTGTGTGTGTGTGTGTGTGTGTGTGTGTGAATATACACCACTTGTATACAAGTGGCCATGGGGACCAGAAGAGGGCATCAGATCTCCTACAGCTTCAGTTCCAAGTGGTTGTAGACCACTGAACATGGGTATTGGGAAGCAAGCTGGGATCCTCTGCGAGATCAGTAAACTCTCTTAACCACTTAGTCATCCCTCCACCCATCAGATTTCTTTTCTAATAGGACAGCAACAATCACAACAAAACAGAAGCACGCAGACACCGAATTCCATTTTTAAAGTTTCCAAGGATGAAATACAAAACCACTTTGGAGCTAAAAGGCTAAAGGGAGAAATGAATTCCACATAAAAATCAATCGCTCTATTCGCTGACACCCACTGACAGAACTAATAATTGTGTCCATGTAAAATCAGGTCCTCTTGTTACTTTTTAATGAAGTCTGTCTGATTCTGTGATATTTTTGGCCTAGGAAATGAAAGAGATGTTTTATTAAATGAAACTAGGTCTACATAGGTATCGTATTTGAATATAAGTATGCAATCCCATAACACAATAAAAAGAAAATATAACAACAACAACAAAAAAAAAAAAAGTCAGAGACGTAGCAGTTGTAGTTTAAATGAGCTTATTTTCCGAGGAAGTGTTGTGGTTGTCCCTGAGGATGAGTAGCCACACACTTTGTGTGAGAACAATCATAGGGGCGACTGGAAGGAAAGGGAAGGTTTCCTCTAACCCTTCTTGGACCTTCTGCCACAGCGTCTGTCCCTGCTGGTGGAAGAAGTCCAACTCTGCCACCAGCCAGGAAGAATGGGGACTTTTTCCAATGGTGTGTGCCTAAGTCATTGGCAGAATTCACAAGTGTCTTCCCAGAGTGGTAGCCAGCCTTTACCTGCCTCTGGCTGTCAAGCTGAGAAGCTTTCCTGTGTTCTCCAGGTTTCTCCCATTTCCTCCTCTTACTCCTTCCCTCAGCATCTCTCCGTCTCCTCTTCCATTCTCGCCCTCCCTCCAGCATTTATGGTGCTCTAGGAAATGTCAGTATTATCTAGAGCTCTTTCTTTCCCAAGGCGTGATAATGCCAAGGAAGTATATTTTGACAGTGAGCATATCTATGTTTACTCAGGATATGTTGGTACCCTTCGCCTGACTGAGTTTCTGCCCAGTGTATATGCGAATGCAGGCTTTTCTACACTTGAATATGTGTGCATGTGCTTGTACACACATGCGTGATCAGAAGTGTGGATTTGTGTGTACATGCCTGCATGTGCATGGGTGTACACATGTGTTTAGACTTGGATTTCACACAGTGTCATGTAGCTAGAAACATGCAGCCATGTAGAGGGTCTGTGGTGTCTATTCGGTTCTTTGCTCTTGAACCTGATGTGCATGGTCTGATGACTCAACGGTGATCATCTTTCTGTTCAATTCTTCATCCTGAATTACATATTTGAACCATGTAGATATTACAAGGCAGCTAAGAAATCCCCTGTGATACGGAAGTCTGTCCTTCCATGCTGGCCCTGCCTTGTTGAATTGAGACACTGATTGGAGGGAATAGAACGGCTCAAGAAACTGCAGCCCTAGCAGGTGACGTCAGCTCCATGTTTCCAGTTTTTTGTCCAAAACTATTGTAGTGGTTGAATTCACTGTGAGGTTAGGTTAGAGAGATCACAGCTCTCAGGGGAGAGGGCCTAGCAAAGATACCATCATGAGCCCCAAGTGGGATTTACTTTATTTTATGGTCTTGACAAAAATAGCTTTCTTCTTAAAAGTCTGGGACTGCAATCAGAATGGGAGCAATAAATCTTTCTGGAAGGATTGTCTCTTCTTAAAATAGATAGAAGATGATGGGTAGATGGATTGATGGATGGATGGATTGATTAATGAGTGGATAGGTGAATGGGTAAGCAGCTGGATGGACAGATACATTGAACTTTTTAAATTATTAATCACTTATTTATTGGTAACTATATTCACTTATTACAAATATAAACACTTACTTAACTACTAACCCTAGGAATGCCTACAACCCCTATTACCTAACCACTAAACCTATTGATAACTACTACAACTATTTTCATAACCTTTTAGAAGGATACAGTCTCTGGGGCAGGTCCTTAGTTGTCAGGAACACAGTCTCTGGGGTAGACCCTTTAATGCACTTAGCAGTCTTTCTTCTGGAATATCTCAGACGTAGATTTGTCAGGGTAAATTGGCTATGGCAACTTCGCCTTAAATAAGGCTTGAGGCTTTCTTCTCTCTGGGAGACCTCAGCATTTGTAAGCCAACTTATTTCCTTTGTATCAGCAACTCTGCAGCTCTGCCTCAGTCTTTAAAGCTGGCTACAGTTTCATTCAGGCCATTGTTCGGACAGGTCAAACCCCTCTAGGCAAAAGCTGAGCCACAGGGTTTAGTCCTTGGCCTTTTGCTGTCTTGCTCAGGCTTTCTTTGCTCACCAGCTTCTTTCTGCCTCAGGGAGATCTGGCCATCAGTCCACCAGCACTTTCTCCATCAGAGGATACAAACTACTCGTCCTTTCTAGCGTGAGGACTTGCTGTCATTGGAGCTCTCTAGCATGGGGCCCTCTAGCACACAGCCCTCTTGGCTCCATCCACTTGTCCTTAAATAGGATCTCTCCTTGTTCCACCTGCTTCAGCTTAATCTGGGCTCTTCCCACTTAGCAGCTGAAAATAATGCCAGGCCATAAACCTTGTTTTTAGTCCATAAAGTCTTTACTTGTTTCACCTGGCTTCCTCCTTGTTTTTAGTCCATAGAGACTCCCCTCGTTTCACCTGACTTCATCCTTGTTTTTAGTTCATAAGCTAATAAGCTAATTGCCCACAGCCAAGTTGATCTTCATGCCCTGAGTTAAGAGACTGTATCAGAAACCCCTAAATATTTACTAAATCTAATTTGTATTAATCTCTCTCCTTACATTACATACATGTTCTATGTTTACATTCTTTATAGCAAGTGTATCTTATGTTCTTCAGATGTCTGTTTCCAGGGAGGTATATTATGGGGCGCTATGCTCTGTGGTAAATCCCAAAGAATAAGACACCTTTACCACCAGATTCTTCTAGAAAGCATGATGTAGTGGGGAGAGCACAGTCAGTCCTTAAGCCCCTGAAAGCTGCATGTTAGTTCTGGGGACACTGCAATTTTGAAGTGAATACTTTTAGTCAAGGTGATTGATCTAAATTTTCATGTCTAGAAAATGGAAAAATAATTTCTAACCTGCCAAGTCTGTTTAGCTTTAAAAGTTACCTATCGATCCACATTTTGTCTACTTCCCTACATATTACCTAACCTCTAGGCATTTTAAAAATAATTTACTGACCTTATTTATGTGCATGTATATTTGCCTATGTGAGTTTATGTGCACAATGTGTGTGCAGGAACACCTGAGGACCAGAAGAGGGCGTTAAAGTTATAGGTAGTTGTGAACTGCTGTGCAGGGTCTGGAAAACAAACCCAGGTTCTACAAGAGCAGTGAACCCTCTTAACTGTTCAGCCATCTCTCCTTTACCCTATCTTCTAGATATTTATATCTATCTTTCTTCTTTTTATAAATTAAATTTCATAAATTATAAAGATATTATCATATTCTTTTTATTGACCAATTTCCTATGTTCATCACATTCTTTGACAGTGAACTACAGAAATAGTTGTCTTTTAATATTCAAGTTACAATTATGGGTATTTAAGTAAAAAGTGCTTTCAAGGTTTTTAATGTTATTAATATTATGTGTGATACTACCTTCATGGTGGAGAAATAGAATGCCAATCTCTGAATGACCCTGAATAGAATACAAATCCCTAATGAAATTTAAGGATTTGCAGTAAGTTGGTAACTGAGGCAGTGTTAGGTCACCCTTGTCTTCTCTATGTCACCCCTCCAGAAGATTATAAGCTGTGAAGTTCATTGATGCTGGACACTCACAAGCCATAATACCAGATTCATTCCAGATTCTCTATAAGCAACTTACAAGTATATTCAGTGTCCTTTGATCTGCAGCAGAAACATTGCCTTGCTTTGAATCTTATGATATTGGCAACTTTATAATCATATGGAATAGCTGTTTTGTAGGTGGTCTTTAATCTGGGTCTCTGTCAAAGTGGTATTTTTATCAGAGATCCCCAGCAGGTGAGCTCCAGTATAGCACATTAAGAAAGATACAATGGGGGCAGCAAGATGGCTCGGCAGTTAAAGGCATTTGCTGCCAAGCTTAGTAACCTGGGTTCAATTCCTAGTACTGCATGATGGAAGGAGACTGACTCCCACCGGTTGTCCTCTGACCACCACTTGTACCATGTACACTGTGAGGTAGTCTCTCTCTCTCTCTCCCTCTCCCTCCCTCCTTCCCTCCATCCCACACACACACACACACACACACACACACACACACACACACACACACACAAATGAATAAATGTAACAACCAACTTAATAAAAAGGAAATAGTTTGTCCCATTACTTGGCTCTGATGATATTTCCCAAATAGTTGCACTGAAAACTTCCCAAAAGCCCAAAGTAGTTAATGAGAGGTTTGTAGGGTGGGAGAATGATTTTAGACTTTGTAAGGTCTTTGCTAACATAAAACCCACATCTGCTAATTTTCCATTAATTTATAGTTGGTTCTTACTATCATGGATGCTGAATGACATTTTCCTAACTCCATCACACTAACATGTTCCAGCTGATGTTTTATTTCTGTAATTATATGCATCTGGTAATCATTTGTATATTATGTATGGAGGCATGAGTTTATGTTTTATTTAGTGGGCTGTACCCACTTACTACATTCACTTTTCACTCTGTGTGTGGGTTTGTGTGTGTGTGTGTGAGCACATGCATGTGTACACATGTATAGAGGTCAGGGACAGCCTTGCTTTCCAATTATCTGAGGTAATGTCACTTCTTTGTTCTTTGTCACTGCAGAGACCAGGTTCTGTGTGCTTTCAGGAATCCCCCTGTCTCCACCTCCCATCTTGCTGCAGGAGCTCTGAGAGTTTGTGTTCAAAAGCATTCTAGAGACTCAAACTCAGGGCCTCAGGCTTGGATGGCAATGATTTTATCCATCCGGGCTTTGCCCTGGTCTAACGTTCCCTTTTTATCCTTAAATTTTCTTAAATTGAGTCACCCCCTCCAAGCTAGCTACTTGTGTTTAGGGCAGAACCCAGTAATGCTTTGATAGCATCTTTATTTATTGGTAACATACAAGGATTCCAGTCATTGTCATGAGCTTTTCTGGCTTCAGCCTTAGGGTTTGTTTTGGTTCCAAGACTCCTTTATTTCTGCTATTGGAGAATGATATTTAGAAAGGTCTGAGTGGCCATGGTTTTCAGGACCTCTTAATGGATGAGGCAGATAAAATTAAGGAAAAATATAAATGAACCCACATACATTTCTATATAACTACATTTTTTTTAAAGCCCCAAATCCATTGTTTCCCTAAGGACAGCATTTCTCCCAGAATAATACATTATCTAGGTCATTTTCCCTTCATATATCATAATATAGATAAATACTAACCAGTTTTTGATCAGTCTAATTCTCTGTGGGATCCTTCAGCAAAGGAATGTCATGGTTTCATTGTCTTTTATTTCTAATGACTAGGAAAGCATCTCGTGGTCTCTAGAAGCTCAGTATGAATTGGGAGGATTGGAGAGTAGACTCCAAGATGGTTGACTCAGGGGTGGTAGGTCAGAGGGATCACTGGGAAAGGGGATGGTTGGGTACAGGATGTGGCTGTATGTAGACATTTGGTTGAGAGGATAGTGAAGTAGGAAAACTGCCAAGTGAAGGGTGGTTAAACATCATTGAATGAGACAACAGTTGAGCTGGAGGCACTGTGTCAGCTTTTCCATTATTGTGACAAAATATCTAAGGAAACCAAGTTATCTGGGCTGACAATTTCAGCTGGCTCCATTGCTTTCAGGCCTGTAGTGAGGCAGACATGTCACGGAGGAAGAGTGGAAAAAAAACTCACTTTGTGATACTCAGGAAACAGAGCAAAGTTTTAAGAGCTCTCAGAACCATGACTCCACTTACCCACTTCCTCTAAGGAGGCCCTGACTCCCAGTAGCCCAATGAATTATGAGCTCACCAGTGAATTAACTCAGCATGCCCTCATGATCCGTTCACCTCATAGCAGTCCCACTAGCTGGGAAACTAGCCTTGAACACATAAGGATTTTGGATAACACTTCATATCTATACCATAACAAGTATCTGCATGTTGTATTTATCAGTATATACCGTTTTGGTTGCATGTATATGTTCATTGCATTCATTATTTTTCTTCCACTTAGTCTTGGAGATAACAAGTGTTTATTCCATGTCTATTGACTGTTTGGGTATGCCTGTCAGGACCTCAATGGGATAACTCATGTTCAATTTTTTTGTCTACCCACACTATGCTTAGGATGTACAGGAAGTTCTCCACTCCTTTGTCAGTACATCAGCTAGTCTGAAAGCGACAAGAAGATATTCTGCCCTGCTTAATTCCAAAAGGAAACAAAAGCTGCATTTTTTTTGGGGGGGGTTGATCTTATAGCTGTTATTTTATTTATTTATTGTATGTGTCAGGGTTTCATTTAGCACAGGGTGGCCTTGAACTCACTAAGTAGCCCAAGATGGCCTTGAACTCTTGAAGCTACTGCCTCCTCCTCCACTTCCTGAGTGCTAGGTGCATGATTGTACCTTGATTTAATTTTTGTTCATTCTGAAGTACAAACCTGCTTCATTCTTTCCAAACATGCATCTTTCCTTACACTATGTTAGTGTGTATATACTTGCAAGGAATATTGAGAATAGCTGGATACTTGTGTAGTGGAATGAGTATGTACACTTGCATTTGAGTTCCTGCTGAACATCACAGGATTTAGAACCATTAGAAGCTCAGGAAATTGTGTTAACTGTAGAGAAATTCCTAGGAGTTTGTAGAAGTTTACATTTTTTTTCAGTACAACCTTGTCTTGTAAATGACATTTTGGACAATAACTGACCTCATAGGTGATGGTCACTTAATACTATATTGGAGTTGAAAATTTTCTATTGTCATAGTGAAAGTCAACTGAAGACAAATCTTTTTAATTATCCAATATATATTTATTCATAACTGTATGCACTTAAAACAAACATAAGCAATTACCTAACTACTAACCCTAAGAATGACTATAACCCCAGTTACCTAACAAACTAAACCTATTAATAACTCTAACACTATTATCTAACAACTAATACTAACCTTTTAGAAGGATACAGTCTCTGGGGCAGGTCCTCAGTCATCAGGAACACCTCAAGAGTAGATCCTTTAGGGCACTTAGTCAACAGTCTCTCTTCAGGAACATCTCAGACGTAGGTCCTTTAGGGTAAATTGACTATGGCAGCTTCACTTTAAATGAGGCTTGAGGATTTCTTCTCACTGGAAGACCTCAGCTGTCCATAAGCCAATTTATTCAGTTTGTATTAGCAACTCAGCCACTCTGCCTCAGTCTTTGAGGCTGGCCACAGTTCCGTTCAGGCCACTGTTCGGACAGGTCAAACCCCTCTAGGCAAATCTGTGCCACAGGGTTTAGTCCTTGGCCTTTTGCTGCTTTGATGAAGCCTTCTTTGCTCACCAGCTTCTTTCTGCCTCAGGTAGAGCTAGCTGTAATTTTTCCGCTCTGTTTGAGATCAGCTTTTCAGTCCACCAGCATCTTCTCTATCAGATGAAACAACCTGCCTGGCTGACATAGAAGCGTCACAAGTTCAAGGTCTACCTGGGCTGTGAAGTGAACTCAAGGCCAGCCTGTGGGACTTGGTGTGACCCTGTCTCAAATATTATATAAAACAAACAAACAACAAAATAAAAGGAAAGAAAGAAAAGGAAAGGAAATGCCTTTGGCCTAGAGTGACAGTTCACTCAGTAAACTGTCTTCTTCAATGTGATGCCCTGAATTCACATTAGCAAAGCTACATGTGGCACATGATTACATTCTCAATGCTGGGGAGTTGGAGACAGAGAGATTTCTGGAGCTTACTGGCCATCCAGTCTAGCTTAATCTCTGAAGCGCAGGCCAATGAGAGACTTTGTCTCAAAAACCAACTGGGATAGCACCTGAGAAATCACAATCACACCTGAGGTTGAGCTCTGGTTTCCACATGTATGCGCACACACATGTGCACGCACACCACATACAAATACACACAACATACATACCTGTGGAGGTAGTTCAGTAGTAGATCTATCATTCAGGGGTACACAGGACTGTGGCCATTTTTTTTTCCATTCTTATTTTCTTTTGCTGATGAAGAGCAAGTTCTTTTCTCCATCCTATTGTGAAAAGAAAGAAAAGCTGGTTTTTACAGTATGCTTTCTTAAAAATTGTTGGATCTACAGAGAAACATGGAGATCTGAGTCTTGAGAGGGAAGACAAGTCCTTTGTTATATGCCTGTAACCCTAGACCTTGCAGTGCACTTTCCAGCTTTATATATCTGATTTTCCAGATCAGTTTGGGCCTGATCAAGGGTTTTCCTGCAAAGCAACCATGCAACACTCTCCCACCGACATCAGAGATGGGTAACCAGTATCCCCACTGGCTGCTATTGAGTGAACAATCATACCTAGGTGGGATAGGATGAAGGCAGTCTGAATAATAAAACGCCTTCCTTTGAAGTCAAATCAATTTTTATTCTTAATCTGTGAACAGGAGATGGGAACGAATAACTTCTGAGTGAAATAAAGATTTCTTAGCCTGTCAACATTTATCTTCTCAGGCTGCAGAGGTGGGATCCCTGTTAGCAGCTGGCAGTTTTAAAATAATCCATTCGCCCTGAGGAAGTGTGAAAATTGTAGCGCATAGAGACTTAGAGCTGGTATACTGGTGAGGTCCACTCTGCCCTCTCTCTACACTCCCCACTTGAGACATGGCTGGTCCAACTCTAAAACATCACAAGCCCATGAAAACGTGCACCCAGAGAACATCAATCATTGCTTAGGAGAAGAGCTGCTGTGTGCTGCAAAGCCCAAAGGCACCATGGAATTTCCTATGGACTTGCCAGGCAGGGTTGTCACTTCATTCTCTGACATTTTCATGGACTATTGTTTTTGCTACTGTGGGAGTAGATCCCCCTTCCCTGGGCTAATTTCCCTTTTCATAAACAAAGCCCAGATGGACAGTCCTGGGCACAACATTAACAACTATACTACATTTCCAGTGCTGCTCTTTTCCATCCTACAGAAAAACCAAAGGCAGAGAACCCATGGTTTTTCTCTGACATTTAGGGGGTGGATGTTATCTTTTTGGCACATGGAGAGATGGCAAATTGTATGAGAATCCACTTTTGTCTCCTATGAAAATACTCTGTGAGCACCTACTGTTTTCGCTGATATTCTTGTGAGATAAAGAGAACCACATGATCTCTGAACATACCCTTGAGCATCAGCCTCGGGTGTTTTTAGACCCTAAATAGAAACCTAGAATCTCAGCTTGCAGAAGACCTGGCTCTGGTTCGTACAGGAGCCAGAGTGGTACCCAGAGGTGTGAAGAATCTCAACACAAAGGTTATTCATGAGAAAGGGAACCCTCTCTGTCGGTCTTTCCTCCTACACTCCTGTTAGACAGTGAGAACATAGCCCCTTATTGGTCACAGTCTGAGAGGACATTATCCAACTGATGCCTTCTGGAGTATGGGGACCAGAAGATGTGTTTATGGAGATGACAAACCTGGATTATGCTTTCAACTGTCCCCTCCCTTGCATGTCCCACTTCCTCTTTATTTACTTTGGTTGTCTCCATGTGAGGGTATGTGTGCATGTGTGTGCTTAGAAGAAATGAGAACTTATGGTGTGGAGATAAAGTGCTTACCCGTCATGCATGAAGCCCAGGGTTCCACATTCACAAACCTAGTATGGTAGTATATGCCTATAATCCAGAACTTGGAACATGGAGGCAGGAGTATTAGAAATTCAAGGTCATTGTCCCTGTCTACCTAGTCAGTTTGAGGGCAGCATGAGAATTACAAACAATGAGGAGATGGCTCCTCCCTGCAGGTGCATGGCTATAACTCCAGTCTCCAAAGGCAAAAACAGATGGTTCCCGGAAGCAAGTAGGGTAGCAAGACTAACCATGCTGGTTAAAACCTTCTGGCTTTGACTGGCACATCTTGCCTCAGTGAATAGAATGGAGCATCAATTAACTGAGGTAGATTCCCAGCATCAGTCTCCGGCTTCCTCACGCTTGCCCACACACATGAACATATGCATATAAACAGGTGCCCATTTGTATATGAACATATATATGCATGGACCCACGAAAACTAGAGTTAAAAAGCTGTGCTGGTTTGTTTTTATCAACTTGGCACCATGACCCTAAGTCTGCTGTGACGTCATTTCAAAACGAGTCATCTCTAAAGATGAACCCAGAGGACACTAGCTAACCTGATAAGGAAGGCGGTGAAGACTGGTTGAATTAACAGTGAGTGAATGAAGAGATAAATGAAGAATAGTAGAACTCTGTCTTAGGAAGAGTTCCTTAGTGCTCTCTGAGTCCTGTCTGTCCTGTGCGTTTAACTAGGTACAAGGAGGGTCAGTGTGTGTATGGGAAAAAAAAGCAAACCCCAGAGGGAGGCTTATCTCTCTCACAAGATGCCACAAGATCGCTACAATGTTGCCGCCCTTCCCTCCACGGAGTCTTTTTAATATGTCTATTTAAATGCAAATTTTGACTTTCTGTCTGTAATCATATAAAATGTTTGGCACTAAAATTTTAATCAGGAAGGTAATTTTATATAGAGGCGGTGATGGAGTGCCAGGCCACGTATAATAGAATGAAGCATGCTGGTGCGAATTCTCAGTATACACAAGTCTTGGCCTCCAAGCTTTGGCTTCCGGGTGTAGACCTGGAGAAACTTTTCCCCGGCACTCCATCAAGATGCCTCCTGCTCATAGACGTGGCCTGTGTTCTGCTTCTTGTTTTGGTACTTTGTGATCCTCTGAGAAATGAAGAGGGTGACAGAGTATGTTGAACCTAGGTCCTTTGTGAGAGCAGTGAGTGCTCTTAACTGCAGAGCTGTCTCCAGGCCCCTGTTTTGTTTATGTGTGGTTGTGTCTGTCACTTTCTTCCACATTAGGTTGAGGATGTTCCTACCCACTACCCAACAGAGATACTAGCTCTTCATCAAGATGGGCTAAGGCTTACTTACCTACTGTTCAGTATTATGGCTTCCCATAACAGATGTCTGTGCTCCTGAAGCCTTTGGGTCACACAGAGCTCAGTTGGCAGCTGCCAGCACCCTCCCTCCATCCTTCCCTCTCACCTCTGCTGGAGGCCAGGCTTCTACATGTCTGGGCCCCTCAGGGAGCTGGCTACTCAGACCCCACAGCCCTGGTACCTCAATCCTTGCTTATATCTCCTTAGAGTCTTTAACCTTTGCCTAGTCCCTCAGCTAAGTTGCTCCTATAGAGGCCATGGTACGACGCTCTGGTTGCTTCTACTTATCACCTATGTCTTTGTCCCTCTCGCTGATCATGTTGGGAATGTCAGAGTTGCACGCAGCCCTCTTCCAAGCATGGGTTTTAGCCATGTAGGACTGTATGCACAATCTCCTATTTGTAGCTGAGCTGCGCACCAGCCAGAACTCTGTTGTTCATCCCTGCTCCCAGAACACTCTTCCAGAGTAGTCGGCTCAGATTTGGGCCCACAAAACACCCGCAGAGGCCACCTAGCTTTCTGTGTATGGCTTCATCTTATCCAAGATGCAGCATCCACTGAGCTGTTGTTCTCGGTGCTGCTATCTTGTTTGGTTGCTACTTGTTTTTTTAGGAGGTGGTGAGTAGAGGCTCCTGAAGCTGAGACTACGGAGTAATGGCCCAGCACTGTCCACACATACACCATTTCCCTCTGCCCTGCAGGAAGATGGCCCATTCCGGGAGAAACCCGTAGATAGTGGCAATCTGAAAGTGCTCTCAGAGCTTATTTTCTAAAACATGGTCCCTGGGGCCAAAGAGCAACCATCTTCATCAGCAATTTGCAAGAGTCCCGTCATGATAAGTCCTCCTGACTATTAAATAACATCACCTCATAGAAGGAGGGGTGGGGAAAGTTACCGGACCCTCACCTGAGATTACAGACACACCTATTAACCCTCACTGCCCCAGGTGCCAGAGGCCTCAGGGTCTGAGGATGTTCTGGAGTGTTTAGCCTAAGGGCGGTTAATTGAAGAGGGGTTCCATTTGCAGTTTTACTTGGACATCGTCAACACTGGCAGTAAACTTCCCAGTGCAACTGTATGCCCTTGTTAGTAACCACTTACCCGTGCTCTGTAAGTCAGTCCAATAAACGCGCAGGTTCTCCTGGGTGGACATACATGGACTCATACTCTTGCTTGCCATTGGGACTTATAAGGCACGTAGACATCATTTTGGAATTTTTGGAATATAAGGCATTTTCATGCATACATTGTTCCACTTTATTCTTACGTGTCTCCTCACTACTTTCCCCCTCCCTCTCCTCAAATTGTTGCTTCTTTCTGTTCCTGTGACAAGCATCAACACCAATGCAATTTAGGTGAAGAAAGGGGTTACATTTGGGTTACATTTCCAGGTCACAGCCTGTCACTGAAGAAAGTCAAGGCAGGAGTTGAAGCAGATACCATAGAGGAAGGCTGCTTGCTGGTTTGCTCATGGACCTTTGATGTCAAGGACTGACTTTCTTACACAGCCCAGGACCAACTATCTAGGGATGGTGCTGCCCACAATGGGCTGGGCCCTCCTGCATAATTTACTAATCAGGACAATCCCACAACAGGCATGCCCATAGGCCAGTCTGATCTGGGTAATTCCTCAGTCGAGGTTTTCTTTTTTGGAAGACTGAAGACTGTGTCAAGAAGCTGATAATTAATGCTAGCTATGAGTTCTTTCCACACCCTACAGTTTGCAATGACTGTGTTTATTGTATCTCTTGGGTGGATCCAGAAACGTCACTCTTCCTTGAGTGTGCTGAATGCATTGGGCAGGTGTGAGATGATAAGCAAGGACGGAAGTGATGGGTCTAGGTTGCCTTCTGTCATCTGACCTCATGGACAAATGGTTGTCCTTAGAGAGCAATGGACAGGGGAATAGTTGGAGATGCGGAGGAGGGGGAGCCTTGTGTGGGAAAGGCAGAGAGTTGGTGATTGTGGGTCAGGAATGCAAAAAACAAAGGGTGGCCCAGGGGTTCTGGCTCCTATTGGAGAGAATGAATTAGGGGACACTTGTTGCAAATCCAACTGCGATTCACACCTTTTCATCAGGAATATGATGGTGCTTGGACCCTTTGGAATGGAAGGTGTTTCCTTGGGAGTGATGCAAAATGAGTGCATACAGCAGCCATATGTGTGTGTGTGTACATATGTGTGTATATATGTGTACATGTGTATATATACATACATATATATGTATATGTAGTGTTTCTTGCTGTGACAAAACACCTGACAAAAGCAAACTATGGGAGGAAAGGTTGGCTTTTATTCACAGTTCAAGAAGATATGATCCATCATGGTGGGTAGGCATGGTGACAGGAGCATGAGCTGGTCACATGATTTTCACATTCAGGAAGCAGAAAGCAATGAATGATGGTGCTTTTCATGCTGAGGGTGGGTCTTCCCTTGTCAGGAAATATGTTCTAGGGACTCTTTCCTGGACATGACCATAACTTTATTGCTTAGGTGAGTCTAGATTCTGTCTAATTGATGAACAGTAATAGCCATCATACCCTATTGCCTAAGATAGGAGGATAGACCTGTTCATTGCACTGTTCCAGCTTAATTCCTTTGTGTGTCTGCATGCACAAGCATTTGGAGGTCAGAGGTCAACCTTGGTTGTCTCTCCTCAGGAGCAACTCAGAAGGACCTGGAGTTATTGAGACAAGACCTCTTACAGGGCTTTGTAGTTCTCCAATTAGGCTAGGGTGGCTGGCTAACGAGCTCGAGGGACCTTGTGTCTCTGCTTCTCCAGGACTGGGATTATACTCCTGCCTTTTTTTCTGCATGTGGTCAAACACAGGTCTTAATGGCCCCACAGCAGGCACTTTCTTGATGGAGCCTTATTCCCAGCCCCTCTCCTTTCTTTGTTGTGTGTCTCAATTTATACAATAAAGTCCGTAGTTATCCTGCCCAGAAGAAAGGATAGGAAAAATCAAGAGTATGAGGACGGATGGTGAAGGGGCCATTGAAAGTCTTGAGTGTGAGCAGACATTAGTGTCATCAGACAACTAATGGATAGTGCATAAAAAGGAGAGAAGTGCAGAAGAGGTAGATCACTCCTGTTGGGTGTTCCTTAGAGGAAGAGACTTCAGGTCATTTCCATTCCAGGCAGTTTCACGGCAAAGGACTTGATGATACTGTCACTATATGGAGGACAGAGGCTGGACGGAGATTGCAGGCTGGAGGATTCCATGGGAGTAAGGAAATAGATGCAGTCCTATGAAGCTTGGTGTGAATTAAGACACAGATCCTGAGTGGGCTGGCTAATGGGCAAGGAGTATAGGTCTAGTGGAAGTACCCTCTAGCAGTGGATGGTACAACTGTGGTCTACCTGGCAGCTTGGCATAGCTGAGGGGAAGCAGATGTGAAAGCAGACACCTTCCTCCATAACAGAAGGAATGAGAGAAAGCTTGATCCTTGAGAAGTCTGTGGGTAGTGGCAGGGATTACAGCACATTCCCCTGCTTTGACATTTGCTGTCTCTCCTGAGGCAAAAGGCATCTGAGAAATGGGAGGACAGTCAACACTGCTTTAAATAGTCAAATGGAAAATGGGAGAATGAACTCTCTCTCTCTCTCTCTCTCTCTCTCTCTCTCTCTGTGAGTGTACATGTTCATATATATGTGGGTGTATGTATGTGTGGGTATGTACATACACACATGCATGAGTGAATGTTGAGCTAGAGAAAACCTTTTGGAGTCTTTACTCAAGTGCCATTTTCCTATATTTGTGTTGGATAGAGTCTGTCCGTGACCTGGGACTTACCAAGTAGGCAATTATGGTTAGCCAGAAACCCTCAAGAAGCCACCTGCCTGTACTTTCTCAGTGCTGGGATTACAAATGCATACCACCATGCCTGGCTTTTTCATATGGGTTCTCAAAGTAAACACTGTGTTGACTGAGCCATTTTCTCAACCTAACAGTCAGACTTCCCTTGCATAATTTCTGTGCTTCAAATCCCAGAAAGTGGAGGGCAAATAGTCCAATGGGAGGTATGTTGTCTTTGATAAAGAAACAGTGATAGGAGAGAGGTATCATGGGACATATGGGGGCATCTATATACCTCCTACCAACTCTGTACACTTACATTGAGTGGATGTATGATTTTCTTTACTAAGTAGTATGTATTTTTATTTATTGAAACTTAGAAACTCAGTCTTTTGAATAGTGGAAACGAGCCACTGATAGTCTAGAAATGGAGCAGAGAAAGGCTAGTTGTCTGAAGCTCCTGAGGAAAACTGATGGCAGTCACCGCAGACCACCAGATGAAATCTGGATGTAGAAAGATGGGCACACTTAGTCTGTTTCTTTGTTTTTCCAGTCTTCCATCTAACAGGCAATGCTAGACAGAAGGAACTTGAGCAAGTCTCTTTGGGAGTACATACACTTATTTCCCTAAAATAGGAGAGGCCAAAGGAAGAGATGTGGTTGATCTGGATGAGTGTTGCCAAGCCATTGGTTACAGACGCCTTCCTAGCCTACTACCCTGTTGTGAGATACTCTTCCTGAGGAGACAAGAACAAATATCCACTTGCCCCAGGTAGGGAACCTCAAAAGACCAGCTAAGGGTACCAACGAAGTCCAACTAGCTGAACTAACATGCTTTTTCTGTTTTGTTTTTTGTTTTTGTCCATTGACAGAAGTGTGGGTGAGGGAGTTACTCACAGGCATAGAGATAACTCAAAGGCAGCTACAGCGTGGACAGTCTGCTACAGTGTGAGTGATAGCTTACAATACCCGGAAACCAGGACATCACTGCACAACCTGCAGGCAAACTAACACAAATGCTGTGTCTCTTCCAGACAGCTCAGGAGGGCTGAGCCTCCTATAAGCTGCCTGACTTCCTGTATGTCTTACAGGTAGCTCAGCTGGTCTCTGTCTTCTCAGCAGTCCTTAGTATTTATAGAAGCTTGTGAAGGGAGAGGCCAAGGGTACCTGGTTGGTTTCAGGGACTTCCTGAGGCTTCTAAGTTGTTTACATCCAAAATATTGAGGAGCCTCTCCTCAGAATTTCTTGAGTCTTTAGAACTGCCTGAGTCTTACTGAGCTTTGCTAGAAAATGCTACTTAGCACTCTCCTATCCCCAGCACCTTCCAAAGATTTAGTTTTCTTACTACTGTCTGCAGAGGACATTAGCAACTTCTGTACTGTAGGACATATGGTGAGGAAACCAGAGCCCTCTCATTTTCATGTGTGTGTTTCCCTGATGGCTTGTCATAGTGAGTACTGCCTTTAATCCTGCTGGAGACTGGTAGCATGCAGTGTGAGTATAAGATTCTAACAGAGGACAATTAAGAGACGAGATACTTGCCAGGTTGGGGTATGAGGTAGTTGGTAAGTGAAGGAAGAAAGGAAGTGGGATACTAAAAGCTTGATTGAGAGCTGAGGAGGAAGGGACCTTTCATGAAATTGGCAGGTATGGTAAGGTCAACTGGTCTTGTATTTCTCTAGGTTGGATAAGGAAAATACTGGACTTAAAACCAGGAGGCCCTACAGAAGGTGGTGCAGAGTTGATTACCACCAGATTACTACCCTGTCTTGGTAATCTGGCTCTAGGTACTGCGTGTCAAATGCATTCTGGGTCATCAAGTCTGACTCTGCACCTGTGTGCTTATCGGACAGATTGGGCTGCAGCTGACGTGCCTTTGGGATGCAGGATGCTACTAGCCCAGCCTGGCATTGGACTCTTGCATTCTGTAGCCTTTGCTGCTGCCTGCTTCTGCTGCTCCTGCTACTGGAACTGGGTCTTTCCTTTATCCCTGCAGTTCCAGCAAGGCTGGAGCTCATCACATGCCTAAACACTTATCAGACAACTTCTTACTTCAGCTGGTTCCCAAACAGAGGCTGAATATTTTTGTCTCTCCAGCTTTGTCACTAACCACAAGAAAACAAAGGCCATGGGACTTGCTCCTTGTTACCTCCCAGACCAGGGCAGCTGTGAACTCTTTCTATAAGAGGCATAAGTCCAGACCTGTGGGCCCCAAGGTCTATATCCTTCCTTGATCCCATCTTTGGAGCCTGAAAACAGCTGATTAGCACAGGCCAACAGATGGACATAGCTGTGTTCCAATAAAACTTTATTTAGAGTGCTGAAATTTGAATTTACTGGGAGTTTCATGCATCCCAGAACATCACTTTCCTTGTGATGTTTTATTTTTTCCCCCCAAATACCTCAAAGTGACAAGAGCTGTTCTTCTCTATTGGGCTATACAAAAGCAGACACTGAAGCACATCCTGAGGTCACAGTTTACAGCTGTTATCCCACGGCACAGTACAGGGTTCAGGCTGGGTAACCACAGCCAATGGCCATTTGCTGGTCTTGAAGGAAAAGGGGGAAGACCCAGACCTGGTGGTACAGGACTGTCACCCCAACTACCTGTGAAAGGCTGTGGTTGGGGGGTGATAAGCTCAAGGACAGCCTGGGCTACAGAGTGCATCCAAGGCAACCTAGGCAAGTTTAGGATACAGTTCAGTGATAGAGTGCAGCCCTGAGCCTAATCACCAGTGTCAATGAAGGAAGGAGAAGAAAGGACGAAAATGGGTAGGGACAAAGGAGAAGGGAGGGAGAGGAGAGGAGGGAGGAAAGGGGTAGGAGGTACAGATTTGGAAATGATGTTTTTTCTCACCCACAGAGCAGAAAGGAGAGGTGCTGAGGAACTGTGAAATAAACACTGAATTCAGTTTCAGGAGATCTTTGTTCTCCTCCAGCTTAAGGTTACCTTGAGTTGGATGTTCCAGCTCTCTGGGCTGTGGCTGTCCTATCCTCATGGAGGGTACCATTTTTGCTTCATGAAAGAAATTGAAATATTTTGTTTCTCTAAGTCTTCCTATCATTGCCACATTATTCCCCAAGGATTGGAGAGCACAGCAGATGGTAAAGCCTACATCCCAGGAAGCTAGTGAGCTATGACCTGCTTCTGGCATAGACAGAAAAATTCCAACAGTGAACAGAAGACATGAACCCCAGGGTCCAAGAAGTTGTCAGAGGTCCTGGAGCCTGGCCCTGAAATGTGCAGTTGGAGTCTTCCAAATTCTCCAACTGAAAGACACAGGGCCTTTCCTCCCCAATGTTCTGGTGAGTCCTGACTCTTTTAGGATTTCTCATCTGCGAACCTGGAACTTTCTGAAACTCTCACAGACAAGACGATGAACCTTGTCCACAGTGAAAAAACCTTGAACATCTTTGTAACTCGGAATGAAGATCCTGTAATTCTTGCCACTAAGCCTATAATTCTGTCTGGTGTTCCTCAGAAACCACTCTGTGATCTCATTTACAAAACAAAGCATTCACTAGAAACCCTGAGAACAATGCCACTGCTGAAGCCACCATCCATGATACCACATGGTATGGGGGACACAGAACTGTAACCATAGTTTTTGTGATCTGTGCTCTCCTGGGCAGTGAATGTTTTATTTTATCTATCTATCTATCTATCTATCTATCTATCTATCTATCTATCTATC
>CAJQZJ010031764.1:6305291-6337950 GCA_907164525.1 Lophiomys imhausi
CTATCTATCTATCTATCTATCTATCTATCTATCTATCTATCTATCTATCATCTGTCAATCATCTATTGTCTATCAATTTATCATATATCTATCATCTATCATCTCATTATGTGTCACATATCTATTATCTATTGACCTGTCATCTATCTATATCTTATCTATGTCTGTATATTTTATTATGTTTATATCTCTACATTTCTATCTATTGTCAATCTCTATACTCTATCTTCTATCTCGTCTCTATCTATTATCTACTTATATATCTTCCTATCTATAGTTTCTCCTTCCTACATATAAGTCCTTATCTGTATTGCTCTGTTTGTACCCATATCATTTCTATGTTCATATCTATACCACTAAATAAATATACTTTTGTCTGTATTGTTTGTACCCAGTCTATTTCTCTCTATGTCATTATCTACACCTCTGTTATTATCTATTTCTATGTATGTGTCTGTTTTTCATATCCGTGTCTATGCCTATATCTGTACACATACACACAAAGGAATATGGAGAACAGAAATGCAGAGAAGAGGAGATCCTATTCCCACTGTATCAAATTGGTAGAAGGCTGCCCTTGGTGTATCAGGGCTTTGATGTACAACTCCATTCTCTGGCTGGGGAAGGAGAGGGAGAGTGTATAATTCAATGGGAAAATGCCCAACAAGTCACCATCAAGGTAGCTTTTATGATGGGGAATTATCACACCAAAATAGGACTCTCCTACTCCAAGTGGGGCCATTGGGATGCAACAGAATGAAGCTCTGACATGTCACCATGGCTCACAGAGAAAAACACTAGTGTTGCAAACAAATGCCAACTCTGTTTTAAATGGCTGTGATCCTCCAAATTATTAAGTTGAAAAACAACCTCCAGTGCAAAAAATATGAATTGACGGATCATCTCTAAGGACATTAGGTTGCAGGGTGGGGCTCCTGGTAAAGCCATTACTGCTTTTATCAACGAGGCCACAGAGGACTTGGCTTTGATCTGTCCTCTCTGTGAGAACATCTGAAGGTCTCCTCTGTAGGGACCACACCCTTATCAACACTGAAGCTGCCAATGCCTTCACTGGGAACTTTAACTCTCCCAAATGGTCAGCAATGATTTCTGTGGTTTAGCCATGCAGTGTTTGGAACGAAGTATTGAAGCATCATGAGAAAACTTAGACCATCCCCAAGAGAAAAGCAATTCATTCTTGAATGAACAATTGAAAAATTGCTTTTAATGAAAAAGTAAGTGAGGCCTTTCACAGATTTTTTTTCTTCAGGGATAGAGAAGAGCATTAGGCATATGGTGAACTGAATCTAATTTACCATTTTGCTCAGTTCTTTGTGCTCAGCTGTTAGTAGATGTGTGTGTGTGTGTGTGTGTGTTTCTGTGTGTGTGTTGTGTGTGGGTGCGTATATGGGTGTGCTTGTTCATGTGTTTGTGAAGGTGTACATGTGAATAGTGTGACTGTTATTCCTCAGATGCCAACCACATTGGTTTTTGAGACACAAAATCTCTTTCATTGGTTCGTGACTTGAAAAGTAGAGTAGGCTAGCCAGGAATCCGGGGACCTGAGTCTCCAGCTTTCCAACTCTAGGATGACAAATGAGCTTCATCTTGTCTTCATATATAATTAGCTCTGGGGATTGAACTTGGGACCTTGTTTTCAAAGAAAGCACCTTATGAAATAAATAACTTCCCTCACCTCTCTCAGTAAGACCTAATGTGGTGAGATTTTCATCAAGGTACACCCTGGCCCTTTCTTCAGCCGGCATCTAGACTCAGTGGTACTTGATTAGGCCCATGCTTTTTCCATACCTGGTTGAGAGACCAACACCTGGACTCTTTTGAGCTTCAGTTGATGGAATTAGTGCAGCTTGAGTCAGCTCAGCAGGGTCTCTGTGACTAGGCCTCCCTCCTTCGGAGACCTTGTACTGTGAAGTATCTAGAACACCTGGAGTAAGGGCTCTATGGAGTTCTCATGGCAAAGGGCATAGTGCTGGGCCGACTGGATTCACAGGTGAAATTAAACCTGACAGGGATGCGTGTTTGCATTTTAATTTGTTCCACTCTGAAACACCACGCATCTGCAGCTATGCTCTGCTACAACCTTCCAGCTAAGGAGTTAGCTGCTTCTACCCAATATCCCTGCGTCCCTGCATTGCTGTTTCCCTTGGGTGCCACTCATCCCCAGCCCCTGAAAGCTCCCTGAAGGTGGGGAAGCCGGTCCATTCCATTCATCTTACACACTTGCAGGCTAACACGTGCCCCACACTCCATTAGTACTGGTGGCTTGAATAAATAAACAAGTTCACAGCTACTGACCTCTGCAACGCTTCAAATACTAAAGTCTCCTAACAAATTCGGCTTTAGCAATCACTTTGGCGCCACTGAACATGAAACAGGTTTCTTGTTAAAACTAGAATATATGTTGGAGGGCTCATTCAAGCCTCTCTCTCTTCTACTTTTCCATGACACACCTCGATAAAGAGCTGTGATTTTTTTTAGACTAAAGTGCATAATTTAAAATATCCTGTGAAGCTTTTTTTTATTTAAAGGAAGAATGAAAAAAATTATCTTCAAAACGATTGCCATAAAGGAGGAAAAAATGTTTCAGCAAAAACGTATCTAGCCACAAACCAGATTCTCCAGCTGGTGAAGAACTGATATATATATATATATATATATATATATTTTTTTTTTTTTTTGGAGACCCTAGGGTAGCCCAGATCCACAAGTGGTTTTCCCTTCCCAGAGCTGTTCTGTGCATCACTCCATTTCTGGAGATCTGAGATAATCATTTTGTCCTTGAGAATCTCTTCCTTGTGTTCTTGGAGGGTTTGGGTTTAAAATCTTAGGATTTGATCCTGTGCAAAAAAAAAAAAAAAAAAAAAGCCGTGCTTACCTGCCCAGCATCCCAAATGAAACCCTGCCAGAGGCAGTGGCTTCACCTGTCTTTCTATCCCAGTTTGTCCTCTGCAAGGTGAGGGGGGAATTCGAGCTTGCTGTTATGAAACCACTCCACATTCCTCCAGTTTGTTTTGGGAATCATGAAATTGGCAACTCTTACTTTTCTTGGAGTGCAGTTTCGAGTTTTAAGCACCCTGAAGCTGTGTGTGCTGGCGCATACGAATGAATGTACTTTTACAGGGATGAAAACACAAATAACCCACAGTCTGCTTTTCCCTTGGGGTAGCCTGGTAAAATCTGAACCTGAGGTTTTATCTATTTGAGGTCCTTGTGGAAGGACAGCCATTAAGACTGTATCAAGTGGGTGTTCACACAGCCTTCTGTCCCTGGGGATACATGCTGGGATTAAGGTTGTTGGCTCACCAGGAATTTGTATTCACTTCCAATGTTAGAGGATGCTGGGAAGGCCAGAGGAATGGTAGACAAGTGTTAGGGAGAATCTAGGAACAAGCTGCCAGTTCTTTGTAAGCTCTGTCTCCAACTGGCCTTTTGCATATCAGAACTAGGAAGGACAAGGATGCATCTGCACATTGTGTAAGTTGGCTGAGGACAAACCTGTATTAGGGAACCCATCCCCACAGTATCCCAGGATGTGGTTATTGTTGCCTCTAGCATCTTCATTTTGACCGAGGAGAAAATCACTGCTCCCACTGGCCCTGGAAACCACATGTTCTTCTGACCTGAAATGGAGCCTATAACACCAACCAGGTGGCCTGCCATTCCACTCTGCTCTCACAGAGCCTACAAGAGCCCTGCACAAGCCTGAGCCACTTCAGAAGCCATCCACAGGTGTCCGGTATCCCTAGGCTTCCCACCCACACTTCTGCTTTGATGGCCACAGAGATGGGATTTCCCATGACCTGGCTTTCCATCCTGATTGACAGAACTCAACAAAGTGTCTTGCTTGTGATTATCATTGTGTTATAGAAGATTTCAGCAAGGTTGGGGAGATAGCTAGGCTGGTAATATATTGTCATGCAAGCATAAGATCCCCAGAATCCACCTAAAAATCTGAAAATGTAGTGTGTGTAATCACAGTGCAGAGGAGGTCGGGAAAGAAGAGCTATGGCCAGCTAACCTGCTTGGTCATCAAGAGACCCTCACTCTCTCTCAAAAACAATAATAAGGGCCGGAGAGATGGCTCAGCCGTTAAGAACACTGACTACTCTTCCAGAGGACCTGGGTTCAATTCCCAGCACCAACGTGGCAGGTCGTAACTGTCTGTAATGCCAAGATCTGACACCCTCACCCAGACATACATGCAGGCAGAACACGAATGCACATAGAAATAAATAAAATAAAATAAAAATAAAGTGGTAGATGAGTCCTAAGTACACCAGCAGAAGTGGTCCTGATTTCCATATGCATACACACATATACACCAAAATGTTAAAGAAAACTTACAAAAATAAATAAAGAACACCAGTAAACAGCCAGATGAATTGTGCACAGAACAGCGTCTGTGAGGCCTGATGCCCGAGTGTCCTCAAAGTCATGATTGGTGGCTGTTCCCATGGCACGATTATAGATTCCTCCCTTATAACAAGGCCACCCTACTAACCCTCATGCCCAGAGTTTTGAAGAGTCCTTCATTTTGTAGATGAGACTCATTAAATCCTTGCCTGTGAAACTGAGCTCAGTCCCTACCCTGCCTCCCTTCCTAGATGTTGTACTGTCCTGAACTTCCGACCTTTGGCTCACACGGTGGGATTTTCTGATCCTCAAGCCTTGTCTATTCTGTGTTCCTCAGCCTCTCCTGCAGCAAGTCCTGACCTGAAATCCCATAGTGGGCCTGATGCTTTACGCCCAGAGGTGCTTTGTTATGTGCACAGCATATGGCAGTAAGAGGATTTATGTCCCCTGGAGACACCTAAACTCACAACTGAGAAGGAAAGTGAGAGCTCATGAAGGGAAGGGATGGGATTTGAACCAAGAGAATCAAAATTCATGGCTGGCTCTTCAGAGTAATCAAAAATGTTTCATCAGTAGATCAAATATGTTGCAAGGATGAAAGGGGACAGTGGGTGGCACTGGTCCCCAACCCATTTGCAAACTTGCTCTGTTATGTCTAAAAAGTTTTACAGTCAATAATAAAAGACTCTGGCATTCTGGAAAAGTAGTTCTTTTAGGATTCCATGTATCCAGAGATCACCCTGTAAAGAGTAGCAAGCTTCTTTGACTGGACTGACTACAGGCATAATGACTATATTCATGACTTCTGCTCTGTGTTCCCTGTGAACACGTGACTTTGCTATTAGTTGATCATCTAAGTTTTAATATAATTTAAGTGTAACAGGAATTTCTGAATTTCTCTATTTATAGAAAGTTGTGAATTTTATAAATACTAATATGCTCTATTATCCATATTCAGAGCTCTCTATGGCCATAGAAATTATGCAATTATTACTGGAACTATTAATTAAATTTGGAAATTGATAAATAATGAATAAGGTTGCTAACTGTGATTTAAAACAAGAAAAATGAAAATAATATCTCCTCCTGTTGCCTCTGAAGAGCCTGGCTAGTCTTCTGCACTCAGCAATTAGTATTTAAAGGTTCTTGTTACTTTGAAAAAAATAAACAACCAGCTTTTAGAAAGTGAGCTGGAAACAGTAACCTGGTTCCAGGTAGTCTGATTAAAATTTCTTTTTCAACAAAATAATAAAATGGCCCCATCAGAACAGTAAGATAATTTCCATGTTTAATTCCAGATAATTGAGATTAAAAATTTTGAGTTGTTTAGGAATCAAGAGGGTGTTCAGGATCTAAGAAGATGTTTTTAAAATTGCGATGCAAGTTAGTATGAAAACTGAGTTAGATATAGAACTTTAAACTCATGGAGATGGTTAGATAGTAGAATGTTAAAGTCAAGTGCCAATACATATGGACTGGACATTGGGAATGTATGCTAAGCCATATAACTCTCATAATTGTGGCCTAATTATTTCTGTTGTTTTGTATTGTATTTATTGTTATAAGAGAAAGAATCATTTGTTGGACTGAAAGGGGGAGCTGGTGGGGGGAAAAAGAAATACCTTAAACTAAAAAAAAAAAAAGGAAGAGGATGGGGGGTTGAGGGGGAAGAGGGTGGAAGGATGGGACTGGAGGGGGGCAGTAGGGAGGGGATTGTGATTGAGATGTAACTTGAAATAAAAAATAAATTATAAAAAATATGAGTCAAAAGGGAGAGAATGACAGGAGAGAGAGAGAGAGAGAGAGAGAGAGAGAGAGAGAGAGAATGTGTGAATGTGTTCTGGAGAAGGAAATGAAGTAATGACCATGTGTAGCCCTAAAGTTTTTCTTTTTTATTGTCTTTACAATAAGATGCCCTGGTGTATGTTCTCCAGCCAATGTGAACTTCTTTCTTTGTGTCTGTCATTTTAAAGGCTGCTTTGCCTTTAGGGCTGTACCTCGGTGGTAGAATGGTTGCCCAGCATGTGCCCAAGGCACTAAGTTTGAGCCCCAGCACTGAATATACACAAACACCCAACCCCCCCCCCCCCACACACACACACAAACACTCAAAAAGCCTGATACTGTTAACATGCAGCTGGGGAAGACATAGGCCATGGGGAGAAACTTACACTGCTGTTTAACTAAATTGACATAGCATTGAATTGTCTTGTAAACATCTAGGTTTATACCCATAGGCAAACACTATTTTCAGCCTTAATCAGAGAAGCCCTTTTTTGCAGTGAGGAGTGATGAATGCAGAGACTCAGGGATGCTCTAGGTGGTGAGAATAGGTGGCGGTTGAGTCCTCAACCCCAAATAAGCTGTTCAAACCACGCCCTTTGCAGCTCAGGAAACATCTCTGAAGAATGGGTGGGAAGAGCATAAGAGCCAGAAAACAGAAAAGTGACTCGAATGCTGTCTTCTGGCATGGCAGGCACTGAAGACTCAAACTCGCAGTAGCTTGGGTGGCCTTGCCCTGTTTTTACACAAAGCTTGCCCTACCAGCAATCAGTATCAGTCATGGGTGAGAGAGGGTGCCTTAGCCATCCTTGCTAAACTATTGGCCACTGATGGATTCTAGGAAAGGGAGAGCCATTTGTTCAGTTTCATACCCACTGATGAACCCACCAGTCCCCAGTGGATGGTTCCAAACTCTTTGTCACACAGCCCAGGTCAAAGTCAGTGGATCACAGAGCAGAGCATGAAGCCATGAATGTGCAGAAGGGATTTCTCAGGGAGGCAGGGAATGACAGAGTGGGAGGGAGAGAAGAAAGGATGGGAGGGATAGTAATCAGAATTCAGGTAATAAAACCAACAGAATATTAAAAGATATTCTCTGTATATAATACACAATTTTTATTACTACTGTATCATAAAAAATATAAATAAGAACCCAGGTGAGGGGCACATGTATTGATGTGATTCATGTTTGCCTAGTTCATAGTTCTTGTAGACCTCCTATACCCTTGTTGTAATTTCTTGACATTTATTTATCTATATATCTATTTACTTATGGAAGTGGTACATAAACCAAGGGACAAGTGTGGAGGTCAGAGAACAACTTGTAGGAGACAATTCTCCCCTCAACATGTGCCTTCTGAGGACTGAGCCATGCATGGCAAATCCCTTTACCCAGTGAGCCATCTCAACCCTTTCATGCCTTCAAACCATCATGCTGCATTATTAATCCTTCTCATATGTGCCCCAGACCTGATCACAGAGAGAAATACTCACCAATGCCTCTGAAACCCTTTTGTTCTCCTATATCCTACCAAGGGAATTAGAATTTCCCCTGGAATCCAGCCTTCCTCTACTGTAATGAAAGTACTTCACACGGAACTTGATGTGTCTTGTCTAGTTTGTTTTCAGGAGAATGGCTAGCTTGTAGGCAACACTATAGCTTCCATGATTGCTAATGAGAGTGCAGAGTAAAGATGTAGAGCCCACAGAGCCATCCAGTTTCAGGATTCGCTGAGCAAAGGCCTACAGTGTGATCCTAGCACATAAGGACTGCTGGCTTCTTTTAACTGCTGAACTAGAGTGGGTGAGGCCAGCTTTGTTTCTTTCCTGTTTGATAGGGTTCCATACTTCCATCACAAAGGAACATCAGGATACTCTAGCCTCAGATACTTCAGTTTAAAAATTACTAAGAAAACACGAGCCATATTATTAATAATTCATCTTCACTTAGAAACTAATACTTTATTACTCTGTAGGAAAAGATCCTGAATATATGAGCAATAGATAAGAAGAGTATGGTGCATCCTTGGTCAATCTGTTGTTAGCTGAGACAGGAGCATCTTCTTCCCAAAGATCAATCTATGCCTTGCTAGCAGCTGACTTTTAATAAAGAATTGCCTATGACAAAATTCTCAGCTGGGTCTCACTGCAAGTGGAATAAAGCCTGTGGTTTTATGAGGGTGTTTGCTCTAAGTTTATCAAAACCAATTGACAACCAAGGCAAAATTGGAGGGAAGACAGGTAACAAGGAAGCAAAAAGAATGAAGAAGGGGGGGGAGGAAAGGAAGATGAAAAGAGAAGAGAGAGAAAAGAAGCAGGCAAGGAAGGAAGGAAGGAAGGAAAGAAGGAAGGAGGGAAGGGAAAGGAAAGAGGGAGGTGATTGTACAAAGCTGTTAACAAATGTTGAATAAGAGCATCTTTGCTGGGACAAAGCCCAGGATGTTTTAATGTGTTACTTTCTGCCCAGAACCCACAGGATGATTCATTTTTGGGCCATGAATTCATTACAAGTCAAGTAATTCTCATTTTCATCTTCAAGGCTCTCCTATACACTCATGGCCACTGCTGAATATCTTTTTACAGAGTCAAAACTGACAATGAAACAACCCAGGGAACATAGAAAGACAGAATGAGTCATTTCTTGGGGACTGGGATGGGAGCCTTTTCTTAATTAAGTATCTGTCTTCAACAGGACAGAGAAAAGAAGAGAATTCCAAGCTAAGGAAATATGCTATGGACATGGAGGGGTTGTACACAACTAGCCTGCATTATCAGCCTGCTGAGAGGCAACCTACGCAAGGCTGAGCTCTGGGCTTTGGCAGTAAGAAACTACTCACGGTCAAAAACAGGGGAAAGGTTCAGTTTCCATTGTGCAACCCTTGATGACAAGAACCCTTGGAGACACAGACTAAGGGCTTTATTGGCCAGCTTTCCATCACTGTAAGGAACATATGACACAAACTACACAAAACAAACATTTAAATATGCATGGTTTTGCCACTGAATGACTGTGACTAGTGGGTTCTGTTGTGTGGCACATGGTGGCCATTGGCTTGTGACTGAGCAGACCACTCAATTCATGACAAGGAAGTAAGAGAGGAAAATCAGGGTTCCATGACATACTGTTAGGGTTTCATGGAGGAAGGAAGGGTGTCTTGGCAGATTGGAGCCAGGGAATACCATGAAGTCACACCATGCAACAGGTCTCCCAGGAGAAGTTTATTGGGACTGGGGGTGGTATATAGAGACCACCTGTGAGTGAGGGTGGGAGGGAAAAATGAATGGGCTGTGAAGGTACTGGCTTTTTATAAAGGGGTATAACACATGCGCATAGAGAGAATACACAGTTTGTGGCAACAGTGGAAATGTGTGGCATTTTGTGGCTGGCAATGACATGGCTGCTGTTGCTAGGTTACTGAATATGAGCGTGGGGGGGATTTCCGACATTCCTCACTCTTATTTATTATAAAAGGCAAGGAAGTATTTAGGAGTGACTGGTTAAGGAAGAATAGGGGTACCATGCTCTTTAGAGTGCTTCCTAATGCCTAGGGGTGTCGACATGTTCGGGCACTGTTGCTCCTCAGTGTCAGAAGATATTCTGCAGTCATGAATCTCTAGCTCTGTGGCTAGGGGTTGATAATTCTAAGTTTAGAATTCCTCTTGAATGAAGAGTCAAGGGCCACCTTTTCCACTGTAAGAAGAACTATTCCCTGTCAGCTTTAGAGTACTACATTGTTACCAAGGAGTCAGTTTGTCCTTGAAGAATGAGTATGGTTTCTAACACCTGTTGGAGGTTCTGGATGAACCAGAAATAAAATTGATGATACAAGGTCATGGGAGAGGTAAGTCTCATTGTCGTGGTGACATATTTATTTGTTTGTTTGTTTATTTATTTCTGCAATACCCAGAAGGAGCAAGATTTGAACTTACTCCTTTATTATGTGGGGCAGCTATTGAGGGTAGGGACTTTTCTCCTTATATCACACCCAACTTGGGGAAGAGAAATACTAGCGTGAAAACTCCTGACCAATTGGCCGGTAAGTGGTTGTTGACTAGAGTACCACAAAGAATGGAGGCCTTATGGATGGTAGGGTGCTAGAAGTGAGGTGGGTGTCAAAGGTTAAAGTTTTGCTGCAGTCTAAGAAATTTAGTACACCTATAAAATATGTCCTGGATGCCTTACAACAGTTTGCCATGCCAAAGAGTGTGATATGAAAAAGGTTGGGAGTTGTGACAACCTTGAGCTTGGAGCAGCTGGTGAATGGAGAGGTAAGGTTATTTGACAAGATTACAGGAGAAGCTGTAAATGGCAGCTGTGAGCTAGTCCCAGGAGAAACACATAGCCAGCAATCCCCAAAGCACCCAGTGTCATTTAAGAAGTGACATTAAGGGGTTGATAGGTTGAGGTTAGAGTTTGAAGCAGGAGACAAGATGATACATTTGTGTTATTTAGGAAGGGAGATGTTAGAGAGGTTATGACCTTGGAGGAATGTTGAATCACCTCCTCAACTTTTTCTATCTCAGGATATATTTTCTCTGAACCTTAATCATGTTCACTGGGTTCCAGGGACAGAGGAAATGGAAGACGGAACCAGAGAACACCCGTTCCCCACCTGGGATCCATGATATAGAGGTAAAGGACCCGATTCTGTCTATAGAGGAGGGAATCAGAGTGAGGATGCACATGTGAAGAATGGTATTGGCAAGACCAGTAAGAAGAGCCTCCATATCTGTCTGGTCACTCTTTACAAGAGCCTTCTGTCTGGTCATAAGGGAAACAGGCAAAAAACTTACTAAGTGAAGGTGGAGGGGTGGATAGAGGGGTGGTGCAAATTTTTTGCCTCCTAACAGCCTGCTACGGAACAATTTCCCAACCTTATTTGCAAGGAAAGTTTGTTACAAGTGAGGGTTTCTTGGACCTTCAATCTCCATATGTTACAGTTACCCTGGACAGAAGCAGACAGGAAAGAAAGGAGAGAAAAAATTCTATGTCCATCCAGTCCAGTAGAGTTGAGCATGGCTGCCAGGGTGAAGCTTCATTCTTTTAGAACCAGGGACAAGGAGGTTGATCTTGGTGTCCTCTGAAAGTTCAGGGAGCAGGGTCCTGTTGGGGTTGATATGTAAGAAGAGAAGTTATCCCAAGACTGGGGAGTAAAGGACTTGAGGTGAGATAGGTGAATCCACTGAGGGAAGCCCTCAAGCTTGGCAGCTGTGTGGGTTACAAGAATTAGCTTGAAGGGACTCTGCAATTTGAGGGGAAGGCTTGTGGGACATTGGTCCAGAGGGGAGAGAAGAATCTGATCCCCAGACTAGAGATGGATGGGAGTTGGGCTATATCCAGGTTAGGTAGTGGTCAGTAAAGTTCCATAGGAGGGAGCGGAGATGACAGAGTAAGGGGGATGAGTAGGTGATCAGGGAGAGGCAAGGGTTTGGATGAAAGACTAGTGTTCAGAACTGGTTGTCCTGCACATAAGTTCAAATGTCAAGATGGAAAGAGGTTGCTTAGGGAGAGCCAGTAGCCTGAAAAGGGCTAGTGGAAGGAGCTTTACCCAACTGAGGTGAAGTTATGTGATGGTTTGACAAGGGTGTTTTTTAAGGAGCAGTTAGTTTGTTCCATCTTTCCTGAGGACTGGGGTTGATATGAGATATGGAATTGCTAAGGGTTGTTGAGGGCTTTGGATAGGGTTTGGGAAATCTAGGAGAAGAATTTGGGCCATTATGTGACTAGAGGGAGGTAGAGATTCCAAAATGGAACATGATCTCTTGAGGAGGAGGTCAGAGACTGTCTGAGCCCTTTTATTGGTGATGGGGATTGTCTCTACCCATCCTGAGAAGGTGTCTACCAAGACCAGGAAGTACCTAACATGTTTGACTGTGGGCATGTGGACAAAGTCAAGTTGCCAGTCTGTTCTGGGTAGAAAGCCTCTGGCCTGGTGAGTAGAAAAAGGGAGGCTGTGATAACTGGAGTTGGGGTTCAATATTTGGCAGGTTTTACAGGAGGCAGTGATAACCCTTAAGAAACGCAAATCCTCGAGGATGGGGTTCAGGGAAGCCTTAATGAAGTGAGACAAGGCTTGGCTATTAGGATGAAAGAGCTTGTGTAGATAGGACAGAATTTGTTGAGTGTTGAGGGGTGATAGTGGATCTAAGTGGTAATTCAAGGATGCCCTGCAGTGGGTGAGATAGGCCTCCAAGGACCCCTGCTTGGACCACCTCATTGGCTCAGTTATTTCCTTTAGAAATGATAGAGTCGTTGGTCTGCTGGGACCAGCAGTGGACTATTCCCATAGCCATAGAGAGATGGGAGGCTTTTAGCACAGCCGTAATTTGGTCTGAGTTGGTTATTGATCCTTCTTTTGTTGTAAGTAACCTGTGCACTTTCCAGATGGCAGCATGGGGCAGGAGGATGTGAAAGGCACATGTGGAGTCTGTGTAGCTGTTCAGGGATTGTCCTTGTGCCAACTGCAAGGCACTGGTGAGAGCTATTAGTTCAGCCTGCTGATTAATGGTGTGGGCAAGGTCTGTGCCTCAACCATCTTGGTATCCATCATTGTGTCATAGCCCACTTTCCAGGCCCATGTATAAAAAGAAGCTGCAGTCTGTAAACCAGATACAGATGGCCTGAGGCTATCCTGTATGTGTGGGGCAATAGCTTCTTTAAGGTTTCAATGCAAGAACGATATTGGGAGTGGTCTGTGTTGCGTCTTGGAAGATTTAAGGTAGTGAAGGGTGGGCATGATTGGAAAGTAAGTATGGTGTCTTCTACTGGTCCCACCCCACCCGGAGAAAGAGAACCTAGGTAGGAGGTAGAGTTTGTAAGCCTTTATATGTTTGGAGGTGGGCAGATTCTGGGAGGAGAAGATAGTGGTAGGTGATGCAAAAAGCAGGTTTTTGGATTTGTGAATGAAGAGCTTGGTAGCTGGTACAGTGTGTGTACATAGGGCAGGGTGCTCATTCCTGGGTGGTAAGATCTAATTTTCTTGACAGGTATCCCATGAGAAGAAAAGAAGATCCCAATTGGTGGCATAGGACCCTGAGGGCATATCCCTCTTTTTCTGTTATATAGAAGGAGAAAAGACAGGTTAGGTCTGGGAGGTGTAAGACTGGGGCCTGAAGGAGGGCCTGTTGAAGCTTCTGTGAGGGCTAAAAATGGGTGTGAGAAGGGATTCATTTGAGGGGCCAAGGGCTGCTTCATATAGCAGGTGGACAAGGAGGGAAAGGAGAGAATCCAGGAGCATAAAGAAGCCAGTTCTTGTTAGCAATGATAAAATCTCCTCTTTGGCAGAGTGGACCTTAAGGGACTGAATTAGGTATTTTCTATCCAAGATAATGACTTTGTGGGTTAAAGTAATGGTTAGTACCACATAGGTGACCTGAGGGGTGGACAGTTGGACTTTAGATGGTGAGACTCTGGCCTTTGCCTTGGCTGTACAAAACATTTAGAAGAACACAGGTGTCAGTTTGGCTAATCTGTAGGGACAGACTGCAGAGCAGAAAGTCATCAACATACTGTATAAATTTAGATTTGGGGGCTGTCTCAGAACCCCTGGGGTGTGACAGTTCAGGTGAGTTAGATAGAGAGGTGGGTGCCAGGGTCAGTCCAGACGAAAGCAAAGATGTTCTGTGACTGGATGTAAAGGGGATAGAAAAGGAGGTATATAGAGGTCGAGGACTGAGAAGTGGGAGGTCCCTATGGGGAGAATGGAAGGGAGTGTTTAAGAGTTGTTTATGTCAGGATGGAGGGACACTGTAGGAGTGATAAGTCAGAAATCTTGAACCAGATGGTAGGTCCCATTGGGCTTTTTACGTGAAAGTATAAGGTTGTGAAAGGGGGATGATGTGGGTTGAAGTCGATTTTTTTTTCTTAGGAGGTCAGAGATGATAGGCTCAGGTCCCCAGAGCTTCTGGAGTAAGAGTAGGTAGTAGGCTTGGTTGATGTACTGAGTAGGGTCCTCTAATTGGAGGACTATGGGAGAATGATGTTTGGCAGCACAGAGGTTTTGGTATCCCAGACTTGGGGGTCCACCTGAAAGGCTGGCAAAGGAAATAGCATGTTAGAACCAGTAGATTGGGTGGTTAAGAGAAGGAGGAGAGAGGGAGTGCTGGCAAACTTGGGGTCAGAACAATAGGGGCATCAAAGGAAATAGAGACTCCCACTTTGGCTAGGAGATCCCTTCCCAAAACAGGAACAGGACAGGTTGGCACCACCAGGAAAGAATGAGTGTGAGGATCTCCCCTGAAAATGCAATTGAGAGGTAAGGTCTGGCGAGATTGGTAAGGCTGTTCCCCTACCCTGATAACGGGGAAATGAGAAGGAGAGATGGGGCCCCAAAATTCTATCAGGACCGGGTAAGTGGCCCTGGTGTCCAGAAAGAAGGAGGTGGGTCTCCCTGATACCATAATGACTACCTGGAGTCCCCTGTCAAAGATGACAGTGGTCTGGCCAAGGGAGCCTGGGCCCCTTCAGTTGTCCATGGCTAGGCCTAAGAAGTTGTCACTCTTTGGGAAGTAGGTTGTTAGTTAAAATCATATATATGTGTCATAGAAAGTGAGACTGTAGGATTGGGTGATATATTGGAATTCTTCAGTGAAAGTAGAGTAGTTAGGGGGATAAGACCACATGTTTTTGGTTTTGTTTTTGTTTTTTTTTTTCATTTGAGAGAGTTCACTTAATGAAAACAGGACATGTACCTTGACTAGGCCATCTAACGTGGCAAAGGGAGAACTGGGGCTAGGTTATGCTGGATGAGGGGAGATAGAAAGGTCTCACTGCAGAGAGGGAGAGGGCGTGAGTGAGTAGCAGGTAGGGAGTTTCACAGTACCTGAAGGCTGTTGGTGGGGTGAATGGTGAAACTGCAATCTAATTTATCAATTGCATTTATTAATAAGTATAAACTGTAATATTAGGCCGGTGGAGCAGCTGGCAGTCTGGCGGAGCAGCCCATGGCCTGGCCCACCTCAACCGGTGGCCTGATTTGTCCTGGGAAAAATCCCTGGACCAAGGGTGGCCTATATCACCTGTAACCTAAACTCTGTTAACTAATATAAGTTGTTATATTAGGCCAGTAGAATTGCCAGTGGCTTGGTGAGGTGAGAGATTCACCAGAGCTCATGGGAGGCCAATGTCCCTGGACTGCTTGGACTGATGGCCTATAAGCTGCCGCAGTCCTTTCTCCAATAATTAAATACACCAAGACCTTTTAGTGTTTCAATGCTTAGCCCTTAGTTGGGCAGACTCTCAGTTAGCCAATCTAAATTAACCCAGACCACCTAATCCCAAACTGTCATGTGCCTGTTATTACCTTTCAGAGTTCTCAAACATGTGTATCTGCTTCCATGTCTCCTGGTGGAATGAGCAATTCCTCCATGTAAAACGCAGGGTTTCTGTTTTAATCTCAGGAAGTCCCACCTTTCTATACCCTTTCTGCCCAGCTAATTGGCCATCAGTGAGTTTTATTAACCAATCAAGAGAATGCCTCAGAAGGGGTGTTAACCAGATCTCAGCATTGAAATCAGCCTATCAGAAGCAATGTTATTAGACCGTTCCCCAATAGAAAGGGGTGGCAGAGTTGGATGGTTAAAGCAGCCTGTGGCTGGAAAGGGAGAAGAGACAGAAGGAAACTGAGGAAGAGAAGGAGCTATGGTTTGAAGATGATAAGGTGTGTGTAGGGGGCTCATTACCAGGATTAAGAATAGTGGGGGTTTCCTCTTGTTCAGATTTCATGCTAGAAGGAGCTGAATCTGGGAACAGGAAAGACAGAGAGAAGACTTGGACATTGGGAACCTCCCTTTACATCTGCAGTTGCTGGCAGTAGTGGTAGATGTCCCTGACAATGTTGGGATCTAGGATGCCTCCAGGCAGCCATTTTGATTGGCTATCTAAGGAGTATTGAGGCCACATTTGACTGCAAAGTTGGGTAAGTTTGGAGACCCTTAAGTTGGGTGCTAGGTGGAGCAGTTGGAGGTTATCCAAGAGGCATCCTAAGGGGCAGCACAGAGGTACTGATGATGATACAGTTCCCATGGTGGAGACAGAAGGGGAGGTCCAAGGTCTGAAATCTAAGGTGTCCATAAGAGGTATGGGGACCAGATGAAGAAGGCACAAGCTGTACAGTGGGTCATTACCTCACCACACTGCAGGCCAGAGGTGTAACCTGGCTAAGCCCAGGCTACTTCCTTGGATTCAGGGAAGTGTTTATGCCCACCAAAGGGAAAACTTTAGCAATTGCCACTTTTGGGTGGGGTGCCCAGAGCACTGGAAAGTAAATCTGTTACAGGTGGACTGGAGGTAAGGGATGAGGTCCCAGTGTGGCTTAGACCCCTGAGAGATGAGCACACAGGAACCAGGATATCCTACAAAATCTCAGCCCCAATGTTAGGGATTTGCAGCAGAAGAAGGGGTACTTTGGAGGACGGGAGCCAAGGAACACCACAAAGTCAGGCCTCTCACAAGAGGTTTATTGGGTGGAGGGGTTATACAGAGGATGCCTCTGAGTATATGTGTAAGGGGAAAAGAGAGTAGGCTTTGAAGACACTGGCTTTTTATTAAGGGGTATGGTGCATGTACATAGGAGAATATGTGATTTGTGGCGAGAGTGGAAATGTGTGGCATTTTGCGGCCAGTGATGACATGGTCATTGTCACTGGGTTACTGAATGTGGGCTTGGGGGATAAGGTTTTCCAACCCATGTTCCCTGACACCTCAGTGACCTAAAGATTTCCCATCATGCCCTACCTACAGCACTATCTTTGGGAACCAAGGATTTAACTCGTGGGTCTTTGAGAGGACATTCACGATCTAAGCTATATTGAGGAGTGTTTTCTAACACGTATCTGAGTCATCAAGAATCACCTGAGATGGTGGTATGAGTTTGTACATGTCCTGTGTGCCCCCACTCAGTGTCTTAGTTCTCCTCTGTGACACTGTGAACAAGGAGCCTGTGACATCTACTCTCACAAATGACATGTTTCTCCAGTCTGTCCTATGTGTAAGGCCTGTGGTCATGAACATGGCTCATAATTTCCAGTCCTCAGTCTTAGCTATGTTCCAGTTTCATCTTAAGACTGTGACAAATACCATGACCAAAATCAATTTTAAGGGAAGAAAGGGTATACTTCAGCTTTGTATTTACAGTCTGTCATAGAGCGAAGCTAGGTCAGAAATTGAAGCAGGAATTTGAAGGGAGGCCTTCTCGTTTGAAGGCAGGCTATCTCACATGAAGATATTCACTGTCAAATGGGTATAGCAGGAAGTATGGAGGATGATGCACTCCAGCTAGCTCCCAGATAACTTATCCTCAACTAGCTTTCTTATCTACCTCAGGTCCACCTGCCCAGGGAATGGTGCTACCTATGGAGGGCTGCACCTTCCTCTAATCACTAATGATAAAGATATCTCCCACAGACATGTACAAAGGCCAATCTGATCTGGGCACCCTCATAGCTGAGACTCCTTTCTCAAGAGAATCTGTTCTTGTCAAGTTGATGGTTGAAGCTAGCAAGAAGGGCTATTAGGAGAGAGCCAGATATTAGCAAGCATTTAACTAAGTGAACAAGACTATCTCAGGCAATAACAAGTACGATGAGGAAAATGAGGTACCCTGAAAGTTCCCTAGGTGACCAGGGTCTCATTTGGTCCATTCCACTGTTCTTAGATGCCAAGTCCATTGTCCTAACAGCAAAGGTAGTGAGTGCACACTAGGTGTCTAGCATTTTACTTAGACTATAAATACAGCATATTCTGCCTCTACAACCACCCAAAGCAGGTGTCTTCAACCAGCTTCACGTTAATTTGGGGGGATGGCAGTTAGCAAAAGCAAATTTGAGTCATTTTCGTGGTCATAATGTACAGGGGCTAGGGTTGCTATGGTATAGAGTCAGATACAATCCAATGCCCAGGGTAGCCACAGTATGTAACGTGTTCTCATGCAGCCAAGAATAAACCTGCCCAGATATCAGTGTGGCTGTTTGGAGAAGCTCTTCCGCTATGAAGGCACACACTATCACTGTTGCTACTCTTTAAACACACAAAAGAAGACTCAGGTAGCTTTAGTGATGTGGCCAACCTGTCCATCAGGGATGAGAGACAACAGAAGTGTGAGATCAGAAGGTTGACCACAGAGGTCAAGCCTGTAATTACAACCATCATAGACTAGTTATGAAAACCCAAGTGAAAAATGTGTAAGGTCTATTTTGAGAGCTGCCTTGAGGATTCTGGAGTCTGGGCACTTTGTGACAAACTAGAGCCATCCTAAAGACGGATGCCACGCACGTATGGATGCCGCGGAGAATCTCAGCTGCATGGGGAACTTGAAATTTGTCGTTTCCTTGGGTTTGTCACAGTATCCCATTGTTAACACCTGCCAGGGTTGTCATCTGAAGCTGCCACGCTGTTTCTGGAATGAGCCACAACAGGTGTGCCAAATATCGGGCCATTAGTGAGTGGTAATTCACAGGCATGAATATTTATCATCTCGTAAAGAGGCAACAAAAGCCTGTGTCTACCATTGAAAACATTGTGCAGCAACGTCCTCCAACCCAAATTGTTTGAGTTTCTCATTTATGCATGGCAAGAATGGCTCCTCTGTAATTTCCCATTAAGTCAATTTATTTTCTCAGCCACCTTCCCATCATAACACAAGCCTGAAAAAAAATCTCTTGATTTTCTTGAGCCAGGAAGGTCTCCTCACAGGGTATAGAGTGCCCTGGTTATGCAAATATCCACTCTCTTACTGCCCATGAAATCAGTCTTACCTCCACAGGGAAACTCCCACGGAGATGGACAGGACACTGTTTTGCCTTCTTAGTCTTCATTTCCTTCTCTAGTTTTCCTCTCTCATTATTCTGCTTTGCTCCTTTCCTTCCTCCTGTTCATTGTTCAAAAAAAAAAAACTGAACTAAGAATAAATGAGGGAAAGTACAGAAATATATATGAAGAAATTGCACATAGGCACCTTTTCAGGTAGGATAGTGGCTGTAAATTCTGTGCACTAGTTGTGAGCTCCAAAGAGTATGTGGTTTGCTTTTTATTTCCTTTCCTTTTGGCACTGGAGACGGAGCCCAGAGCACTGCACAGGCTGAGCCCGAGCCCTGCTGCTGAGATATATACCCATTCATTTATGTTTGTTGAGGAAGCGTCCCTATGCACCAGGCTGGTCTTGACCTTTTTCTCTAGCCCAGGTTAGCTTTGAACATTCAGTCTTCTTGCTTCAGACTTCTGAGTGCTAAGGTGGTAGGTATATGCCATCATGTTTTGTGACTGTGTGTTTTCAAAGATCTTCCTCTCTCTCTCTCTTTCTCTCTCTGTCTGTCTGTCTTTCCCTGTTCTCTTTCTATTTATACATATATGTGTGTATGTATATGAATATATATGTGCATATATATGATAGATGGTATAGATATAGAGAGAGGATGAAATAAGAATCCCTCAGCAATGTGACTTGTCCCTTTTGTAGCATTTTACACCTAAACACACTCTTGTTATGATCATATAGACCATAAATAAATAATAAATATATGTGCCATGTATCATATATGTGAAATTAACAAATAACAATGCCAATAATAAATGATTTAGAAACCAAGTTGGCCTGAGGAAGGATGATGGATTCTTACTTAGCAAGTGGGGTTGGTCCTGGCCCTGACCCACCATCTCTAACAGCACTGCCCCGTTCTCATGCTATTCTGCTCATACAGGACACATCTCTTGCGTCTCTGCAGATGATTCTTTTTCTCACTCTAAAGTCCAGGTTCATCTTTCCCTTCTGCATCTGGCCTCTGCCAACTTTATCTTTAGACTTCATCAGATATGAGTTTCAGTTGGCCAAATATAAATGGATTTGAGTGTTGTGATGAATGACAACCCCGCCCCCATACACACAAACAGAGTGATCATTGGAGACTCAGAACAGCAAGAGTGAGGCAGTTTATTTTAGAGCCTTGACAAAATCTGATTTTCAGCCCAGAATGTTGAGCATATTGATTGAGCACAGAGCAGTTTCCATAACCTTGAACTCAGATCTCTCCCCAGCTCGTCACCTTCATTGACTGAATAATCATGAGGGTTCAATCTCACATGCCATCTGGGTTTTATCTGTCCCTCGGCTACTTATATTTCTCTATTTCTTAACACAGACTATATGTGGATTCATCTCCACATTTTACATCCTGTTTATTTTGAAGTTTGTCAGCTGCACACTCTTCTATCTACAGGCAAGCTTGGCTATTTGTAATTTTCTACTCTAAACTTCTAGTTTGTTGGTGGGTAGCTTGATACCTGAAGTGTGGGTGGGAACTAGCTTTGGTAGCAGTAAATAACAGGGGTCTGGCACTTCTGTTCATCTGTAGCTCAAATAGCATTTCTGAAAATGGATCATTAAGGAAAAAAAAAAAAAAAGCTGGAGACATGGCTCAGAAGTAGAGTGTTGGCTTGGAATGTGCTTGCTTAACTCAGGCCCCAACCTTGCAGTGCTGCCCTGACCTCCAAAGTAAAATAAACTAGATTTCCCTGTAGGATCTTGAAATGAGTAGAATTATTGGGGGCAGGAAGAAAAGTCATCTGGGTGGGGAAAGAGTAGTTCTAGAACCTTCTGGGCAGATTTCCACCATTAGTTACTTTGTTTTGACTTTTGTCAGATCAAAGTGACTTTTTTTTTTTTTTAACTTACAAACTTTCTTCCAACCCTTCAATTTTCTGGAATTTGACCCAAGCTTTGACTTCTTTCATAAGACCTAATTAAAATGCTCTGCTTTTGGAAGCACTCCACCGTCTTGTCTCCTCACACCCCCCAGGTACTTCCTTGGGATTCTATGTCAGTATTCTTCCTTGCTGTGTTGAATGACTGGTGGACAGGTCCATCTCTCCATGGAGGGACATGAGCGGTTGCCAGCTGGAGGCTCATTTAAGTTCATACTTGCTTCTTGCATTGTGGGTAAGACAGAGGGAAACCCTAAGGGAGGCAATGAAGAGCAGAAAGAAGACAAAGTTAAATCTTAGTACATTGCTACCGAAATTGTGGGAAGAAAAGTCCATGAATGAAAGACAGAAGAGAATTCAAGCAGGCTCTACGCCAAGTTCATTTCTGAAAACAGGCAGGCTGATGTTTCTCTTCATGGTTTGGTAGCTGCCAGCCCACCTGTACATCTGGGCTAACTACGGGCGTTCTTATAGTCTCATTCTTCATGGGTGGCATGACACTTTCCAGGCCACATTACTCTGTTCCTCACACACAGAAACATTTTTGCCTCATTGTGGCTTTAAAACTCTTATTATCTCAGATTATGAAAGGCAAGCTGTGCCCCATCTAGTCATGATCTCAAACTGAGTTAATTGAAGGAAGAGGTCAGTCAGCTTTCCTGGCCGTCAATCAGGTAATAGTTTGCTTGTTTAATGCAGAAATTATGTGACCTTCCCCTGCTTTCTGGGCTGTCAGGTGAATGTGAGGTTTCACCCAGCTGTTAAAAATCTCCATGGATCCCACTGAGCTGTTTCAGGTTGTTTGTGACAATCACTTAATTTCCTTGTTTTACAGCTAGCAATGATCTTAATCTTCATTCCAGATTAACCACCCCCTGCGGCTATGCCCCTTTTCTCCCATCTGAATGGGATCAGCACTCACTGAGCTAAAATGATTCCTACAGGGCTGGGAAGATAGCTCAGTGGGTCAAGCACTCACTGTGAATGTTTGAGAATCTGAATTTTGAGTCCTAGCATTAGCATAAAAGCCTGGTGTACTGGCTTCCACATGAGACCCAGCACTGAGACGGGCAGGGACTGGAGGAGCCCTGGACATCGCTGGCTTTCTAGTGTAATCAATCAGTGAGTTCTGGGCACTGAGAAACCCTGTCTCAGAAAATAGGGTGAGAAGCAATAGAGAAAGAGACTCAGTTTTGACTCTTTGCACTCCATTTGCATACACCTACACAGTCTCATGTGCACCCATGTGCACTCATGCGCATGCACACACACACACATACACACTGTATGCACACACAGACACAGCAATCAGCCAAGCAAGCAAATAAATCACGAATAAAATGACAGGAGGAGATGAAGAGATGTCCTTCCCTTGTAGGAGAGCGGGAGAAGATGGGAGACTGGGGCTGGTTGAAACCCATGCTTGCTGCAACTTTACTTTCACGTGCACCACATTGTGGAAGAGAACGATGCAAAGGGAAAGCCTGCGTCATTCCAACTTTAGAGCTGATGGCGCAAGACAGAACCCTCTCTTTCTCTTCAGGTGAAAATGGACCCTCAGCAGAATTACCTGTGCAGTCATCCTTTCTCCATGCTAACACGCATGGCCGCAAAGGTGGAAAATACTTAGGGTACAGGGAGATTTTTTTTTTGTCTCCTTTATGCTCTTTCATACTTTCAACATTTTCTGTGATGAGCATGTATTCTTTTTTACACCAAGAACACATAAATGCAAGAATTAGTGTTTCCAGATCAAGCATAAACAGAGGGAAGACAGGCATTTGATGAGATGTTAAGCTGGGGAAAAAAATTCAACATGAAAAAGGTGGGGGAGGCATATCAGGATAAAAGAATGAGAGTGGAAATTAGCTTGTGACTTGAAGGATGGCCCGTATTACAGACAATACCACAGACAGGCTCTGGGCATCAGATTCCTTCCTTAGTATACGTATAGGGGCTTAGAGAGTGAATGCTCCCTCCATGAGACGCTAGTGATTTCAGGGATATTCCCTTGCAAAATTGATAGCCTTTGAACCAATAGCACAGCTCATGGTAGAGAAATGATTCAGAGAGGGCAGAGTGGACAGCTTTCAAGGGTGAGATTGAGAAGGAGCGAGAAGAGAAAAGAGAAAGGAAGGGAGAGAAAAAAGGAGGGATAGGGACAGAGATATAAAATAGGGAAAGAGAAAGGTGTGGAGGGAAGGCGGGGGCGGCGGGGGGGTGGGGGGAGAGCCAGAGAGGAAGAAAGGAAGGGAAACAAGGCGACAGAAAGAAAAGAAGTAAGCTTGAGAGACAAAGAAAGGGAGATGGGGTTAGGGAGGGAGGTGGGGAGAGGCTGGGAAACTGAAGTATCCTTGCATACCACTCTGTGAGGGCTTTATATCCACAATGAAGCTGAGCTAGTGAATAAAAGCTGGACCGACCGCCACTCAAGGGCCCTGACTTAAACCTGGAAGCCAGAGAGCTTCAGGACCCCAAGGTCCAAGAGCTTTAGTTGTGATGAGAAGATTTCTCTTCTCACTGTGAACTTGAGATTCCTTAATGGCTAATTGCAGAGCGTAAGAAACTGTAATTTATCCTCCCCTTCGGAAGTCAATCAAAGAAAGCAAGATGCCAGCAATGCAGCAATGAATAAGCACTGGGGTAAACAGGGTGGGCCTGTGGATAGCAGGTGAGTATGGGGGTGGGAGGATGCCCAGGCACACAGGTGTGGGGGTGTGGCTTAGGCTGCACATGCCACTGTGGGACTTGTGGGCAGGCAGGCTTATGCCTTTTTCCCTCTGGTACTGGCCTCTGTGGGCAAAAGGGTCTCGAGTCCTTTGTCAGCTGTAGATTTGATTTTTATAAAGGAAAAAAATCTGACAAACGGTACTGAATGTGAACAGCGTTGTTCGTGAATACCCAAATGTTTTTGCATCTGAGGACCACACGATCTTATTCAGGGAAGTTGGACTTTTAAGATGGTTATGAATTTTGAATCATAGTTTTGTTGTCAGGGGAATGCTTCTTAGAAGGAAGGAAATGTACTTTCTAACAAGATTTTCAGCAAACGTTGGCACATTCATTATGGCCACAGGCATGGAGGTGGCTCAAATATACTTTGCATAATGTGGAAATAATATTCGCATTTGTGTTCATTCCGAGTCACCCAGAGCCACTGTGAAAACCACCAGCACAGAAGAGAACATGGGTGCTTTTGATAACAAAGTGTGGGTTGGGGGGCAAATGTATGAATCTTACCAGTTATCACAAAGGCCTTTCCATATGTTTTTCAATATTTATGATTATTTAGAGTAGGCAAGCTCTTTACCTACTGAGCTATCCTTGGTAGGCCCCTCTAGCTCAGAGTTTTACAATACAAGCCAAGTCAGATGTTATCTATATCAGACTCTTCTATCAAGCAGCTGGTTTTTTCTTCTGTGTCTCTCCCTCTAATGCTAAGCCTCCTCTGATATGCATGCACCCGTTTATGGTAGACACTCAACCCACATTCAATACTTCCTGCTGAAGGTTGCAGAAAGTCTGATCATGAATTTAGTTAGATAACTAAAAAGCTATCTAAAGTAACTTTTCATGTTAGAGCTGTGTCTTGTCTTGGGTGCGGTAGGATAAAGGGCCGAGGAAAGGCAAAAGAACAAAATGACACTGGACAGACAGGTGGCCTTGGGGAGGCTGGCCTGTCCAGGAATTCTAATATGATGTGAATGGTCATCTGAGACATAGCACCACTGGGGGCAGATAGCAAGGTCAGCTAGGAGGCAAAAGGAATTAAAAGGGGAAAAAAAAAAGCCAAAATTAGAACTGTGCTTAAGAGAATGTGGAGATGACTCTCCAGTAACCCCAGCCCTCAGGAGGCAGAGGCAGGAGGATAGGGTGTCCAGGTAAGCTTCATCCACACAGTAAGCTTTAGGCCACGAACACGATACCCTGTCCCAAATAGATATAAAACAGCTATACTTAAGTACAAATGGCATGGGAACAGAAGGGGGGCAATTTGGTGGGGGGAGGGGAATATTAAGGCAGAGTGGGAGGAGGGTAGTGGAGGTGAATATGAACAAAACACAGTGATGTATATTCATGAAAATGTTTTAATAAAATGTTATTTTGTCTACTAAGTAAAAATTACACACACACACACACACACACACATATATGAGGGAGGTTGTACAGTGATCTTCATAGTGTCCCCAGTAAACCAAACCACAGAGAACAAGAATAAACTGACCCTTGGTGTTAATACTGTTGACATTGAGAAATGGTGGCATATATTTTAGAAGGTGTGTGTGTGTGTGTGTGTTTAGGGAGGGAGGCAAGGCAGGTACTTTTAAATATCACTGTGCCACATTGTAGCATGACCTAGGAAGAGAGTCCCAATTGAGTCGTCTTCTAGATGAGGTTGGCCTGTGGAAATGTCTGTGGGAAATTGCCTTGATTGCCTTAACTGAAATAAGGTGGAAAAGACCCACAGGGAATGTGGGTGACAATTGTGTGGGCTGTCCCCTGAATGGCTTAAGATTGAAGAAAGCTGCTACTAACCGTAAGAAGCACAAAGCCAGGATGGGCACACTTGCTTCTCTAGCCTCTTGATGTGGTGTGATGTGGCCAGCTGTCTTGAGGTCCTGCTGCTGTAGCTTCCCTGCAATGACAGACTGTATCCAACCTGGAATTATAAGGCACCTCAATGGTTTCCTTGTTATGTACTGTCAAAGCAACGGAAATGAAACTATTGCGAGTACATGGAACATGGATGCTCCAAAGTTTTTTGAGAACAGTTATTTGTAGTCATTCATATTTATCTGCATCTTAGACCACAGAGGAGACAGAATATGAGAAAAAAAAATCATGCTGTCATACAATGAGTAGCCAGAAACTCCAAAAGCACAGGCAAAGGGAGCATCTTTCCTACATCTTACTAAATAGTATCCTGAACTTTGCACAAAGAACACCTATGAGTTTTATAATGAGGTCAGTTGTATGATTTTTTAATGTACTATTTGGTAAAATGTGAAGCTGGAATGTAGTTAGCTCAGACCAGATATTCTGTGGAGGGCTTTGGTTTTTGCATGCACAAGTTAAATGTGAATACATTTCCAATGAAGAGAGAACATACAATCAGGCAGTAGAATACTCAGGAAGAACCCATTTAAATACCCCTGATGGATCAGCATGGCTACAGTTGTTTCTGATAGTTTTTTTTTTTTTTACTACTTTTGTGAGAATTTTGTACAATGTGTTTGATCATATTTGTCCCCTCTCCCTACCTCTCCCTGGTCTAACACACTCCCTTCCCCAACTATCCAACTTTGAGCTCTTTGTCTTTCTGTCTCTGTCTCTGTCTGTCTGTCTGTCTGTCTCAATATAAGTCCAACTTGTACTGCCCACATATTCTTGGACATGTAGCCTTCTACTGGAATGTGGTCAGTTTGCCAGTGGCTACACTCCTAAAGCTGACTCTCTTTCCCCAAGTAGCTATTAACAGCCAGTAGTTCCTCAGCTAGGGGCAGGATTTCTCCATGCTGGGAATTTTGTAAGATTTGAGCTTGCTGTGTATGACTTGTTCATGCTGGAACAGCTGCTGTGAGTTCTGGTGTGTGTCAGCCCAGCTGTGCCTGGAAGACAGTGTTCCTTGTAGTCATTTAATTCCTCAAATTCCTACACTTCTTTCTTCTTTTCTGCAATAATCCCTGAGCCTTGGGAACTGATCTCTTATTCTTTTCACCATGACCAGTTAATCAAAATCTACTATAAATAGAAGTTTCTCTGATGAAGGCTGAGAGAGGTAGTAATCTATAGATATAAAAGTATGTCATTAAGAGTTAGTTTAACAATATGCCAATTTAGCAGAATACTAGTAGATTATCACCCCAGGACCTATGGTGTATCCAGATATTCTTGGCTTGATAATGGTGACAGATATGATGTTCATTTTGTGGAGTGGGATGTAATTAAAATCCACCAGAAAGTAATTGTATTCTTCCATGATATTCATGCCACTATTACACCAATAGGCATGCCTTTCCAGGCTAACATGATAGTGGCTCACAGGTTCGCAGCTGGGGAAGATTGATGATTACATTTCTCTTCCGGTAGCAAGCACAGCACTTTCTAGCACAGGGAAAACTAGCCAGTAGGAAATGAAGTTCTAGGTTGGCTCCAGCTTGATTTTTCTGTGTTCTAGACTTAGTTAAATGGGGTCTTTAACAATAGGTCTTATAGTTAAGTTCTGAAGGGCAACTAATAGCATTGGCAATAATCGGTAATATTTGGGTATCTAGAGACCTCACTGTCCAACAAGTCCAGAAAGGGTAACACATTCCTGGCACTGGAATTTTTACTTTTCAGCTTATAATATCTAGTAGGGTTTGTTTATTTTTATTCATGTTTATATGTTTGTGCATGCATAAGTTTATATGACCCATATGCATTCAAGTGCCAGGGAGGCTACGAGAAGTTGTTGGGTCCCCTGGAACTGGAGTTGCAGGTGATTGTGATCTGTCTGATGGTGCTGGGAATTGAACTCAGATCCTCCACAAGGGTCAGGATGCACTTTGAACCACTAATCCATCTCTACGGCCCTGTTGGCTGTAGTTCTAAGTTCACCTTTCATATTCCTGACACTCCCTCTCACAGGCAACAGTGTTGAACGGCATGTGTGCCCTGGAGCTACCTCAGAACACCTGAGTCAGGTACCATGGACCCACCAAGGAAGGTAAAAATTTCATTTGAAGGTAATTTCTTCCCTCCTCCTTCTTCTTTTTCCTATTAAGGAAATGCCATTTGTCTAGAATCTCATTTTAAAATTCTGTACTTCTAATGGGTGTATTGTTTGTTTTGGTTTAATCTACAGCTACTGTGTGTGCATTTGTCTGTCTGTTGGTCTGTCTTTTAGTAGACTTTGGGAAAGGGTTTCAAATTCTGTTCCTTTATGAATAAAGGAGTTGATCACCATTATGATTTTCACTTTTTTTTTTTTTTTTGGTTTTTTCGAGACAGGGTTTCTCTGTGTAACAGCCCTGGCTGTCCTGGACTTGCTTTGTAGACCAGGCTGGCCTCGAACTCACAGAGATCCGCCTGCCTCTGCCTCCCAAGTGCTGGGATTAAAGGCGTGCGCCACCACGCCTGGCTTATGATTTTCACTTTTTAAAAGCATTTATTTACTAATTCAAGTTATATCTCACTCCCTCCCCCTCTCCCAGTTCCACCTTCCCACCCTCAACTCCCTCTCCCATCTATCCTTCTCCAGTATGGGGGTCTACCTTATCAGGCCCCCTCAATTCATCAGTCACATGAGCTAAGATTATTTTCACTTTTGATTGAGGTAAAATTCAGAGAACAACATGATGTGTCACCATGTGATGTGCTCAGTTCCACTGTTGTTAGTAGTTCACATTTTGAACTGAAGCCTAACACCAAGTAACCACTCCCTCCAGAGCCTTCTCTCACGTCTCTCTCTCTCTCTCTCTCTCTCTCTCTCTCTCTCTCTCTCCTCAGCATCATACACAAAAGCATGCAGGTACAAAACAAATGGATAGCTGGATAAAAAGGGGTGAGGGGAGAAATCACAGGGCAAGAGAAGTTGAAGTGGGAGGGGAAAGTGGTGCCTGATTTGGAAGCAGAAAAGCCCTCCTATCCCCTATACACCTTCAGTGAGATGCAAGAGGAGTAGACATCGCTGCAAACCCCTAGAGACAAACAGTCCATCTGCAAGAGCTGAAATAAAAGGTCATCTTTTCTTTTTTTTTATTGCTTTAGGTTACATCCCCATCATAGTGCCCTCTTTCCACCCCTCCCAGTCCCGTCCTCCCACCCTCTACCCCCTATCCATTCCACCCCACTCCTCTGGAATGGAGTGTCCCTACATAACAGCACCCCATCCCAGTCATAAGAGGACCAAGAGCCTCCTCATATATTGGGGGCCTACAAGGCAGCAGCACTAGGGCAAAGTGTCTCATTGACAGGAAACAAAGTTTATGTTCCTGTTTCCTTTGGTTCATTGGTTGTAGTATAGTTATCCTGTACTATATGGCTAAAATCTGACTATAAGTGAATAGATGCCATGTGCCTCTTTCTGAGTCTGGGTTAGCTCACTCAGGATGAGCTTCTCTAGTTCCATCCATTTGGCTGCAAATTGCATGATTTCTTTGTTTCTGATGGCTAAGTAGTATTCCATTGTGTAGATGTACCACAGTTTTTTTTAATCCATTCCTCGATTGAGGGACATCTGGGTTGTTTCCAGTTTCTAGCTATTACAAAAAAGACTGCTATGAACATAGATGAGGAAACTTCCTTGTGATTTGGTTAGGAATCATTTGGATGTATACCCAGCAGTGGTATGGCTGGGTCTTGAGGTAGAGCTATTCCAAATTTTCTAAGATGTTGCCAGACTGATTTCCATAGTGGTTCTCCAGCAATGGAGGAAGGTCCCCCTTTCTCCACACCCTCCCCAGCATGTGCTGTCATTTGAGCTTTTGATCTTAGCCATTCTGACAGGTGTGAGATGAAATCTCAGAGCATTCTTGAGTTGCATTTCTCTGATGATTAAGTACACTGAACATTTCTTCAAGTGTCTCTCAGCCATTAGGGATTCCTCCTTTGTGAATTCTCTGTTTAGCTCTGTTCCCATTTTTGATTGGATTATTTGGTTTCTTGGCATTTAATTTCTTGAGTTCTTTGTACATTTTGGCTAATATCCAAAATTTAGAAAGGTCATCTTAAGGAGATAAACAAGGAATGATAGGTTGGCTCTACCATGGTCCCTTAGGAATTCACTGTCCTGCCCTTCCTAGTTGAGCCAGGCTTCTGATTTCCCAGGCTGTGGGCTCCTATAGTCATCCCAGAACACCTTCTCTGGACTTCTTGGCACCAACTCACTGATAGCATTTTGCTTTTCTGGTTTAGTTTTTCTTGAAGAATTGAGTTTCTATGTCCCCAATGCAGACAATGGGTAGATCATATAGTGTCTATATATTACAGATTCTGTCTGTCGATACTGCAGGCTGGCACAGAGTCAATACACTGTGGAATGACATAGAAACCTATAACAATAGGAGACAGGCTTTTATATAAATTTTTTCAAGTCTAATATTTCCATACCACATCCCAGGCAGGGAGCACCTGGGATTTATATACCTTGTCCTGTGGAGGCATCTTGGCAAGCAACCTCAGGACCTTAGGTATTTATCAATGAGTATTTGTTCATTATCATCTGCATCTTATATTTACATTACTTTGCTTGTGATAGAGAACCGTAGACTGCTGCAATCTAAGGGACAAGCTTGATGCATATGTGGATAGAGGAGCACCATCACAGGAGGATTATTGTGAGTTCAAAACCAAACCGAGCTCCATAATGAGTTCTAAGTTAGTTTGGGCTATATTGTGAGACTCTGTCTCAACAGAAAAACTGAACAAAGCCTGATGTGATGGCTAGATTTAGTTGTCAAAACGACACAGCCTGGAATCTCCTGGGAGAGAATCTCAGTTAGGATTGTTTTATTGCATGTGATCTATGGGCATGTCTGTGTGGGATTGTCTTCATTAAGCTGAAGACCCAGACTACTATGGGTGACGCCATTCTCTAGGCATGGATTCCTGAACTGAATAAAAGTAGATAAATGCAGTTGAGCACACACTCAAAGCATGCACACCACACCATATTAATTTCTCTCTGCTTTTTACTGACGTGGTGAGATTGCCTGCTTCAAGGCACTTGGAAAGAAATAACTGGCTCCCACAGATTGCTTCTGGCTCCCACGTGCACACCATGGTACAGACATGGGCATGTGCAGACACATTGAATTTTTAAAGATGCAATAAAAAATTTAAAACATTATTTATGGTCTTTGGGTCTCTTTTTCTCATCATCTCATCTCATCACTCAGAAGGCCTGTTGTAATGCTAGGGATGGATGTAAATAAAGTAATCAAGATACTGGACGGCAACTCTAGAACTGTAATCATTGTCAGCAACATGGTCACCCAGATGTAGCTTGTGACCAGAAATTTATAACATGAAGAATATCCATTAAGCAAAATAAATTAAATAAACATTTGCACACGCAACTCTTTTGATGGAATCACTTTTCATTTTGTAGCATACAGGATCTTCTGTTTTTGCGTTGTATGGACAATCTGAAATCTGAATTAATTCGACACGCAAATGAGGTTGTGATTGCCTATTTTATCACAGACTTCTCAGCTTTATCAAATTATTATGCAGGAAACACTGGAGTCTTCCCTTAGGTGTGGAGCGATGGAAGCACGCCTCTGTGGATAGGCTACAAGCACAGACTCTCTGGGGCTCACATTCACAGCACACTTGTTTCATACAGCTCTCTGCAATGGGGAACTTGGTCCCATCCCCATGTTTTGGCAGTTGGCTGATGTTGGGGGATTAAGGGGCTTATTTAGTTATTAGCTGTGAAATGTCGTAGCTGCCTCTGGACTGCCAACTGTGATGGAGGTGGGGCTTTAATTACCATCCAGCAATCTGCACATATTTCAGATATCTTCAGAGAGAGCTCAAGTGGAAGATGGGGAAAAAAGTTGATGAAGGAACAGAACCTTGGGACCCTCCTTCCACCCAGGGCTGAGACCTTGGCAGGATTCCTGACAATGGGGGTGTACTCTCTGGGGACCACTAGCAGCCACTATAGGGTGATAACAACTATTGGGAAGCCATTTCTTTCTTTTTTTTTTAAAGAATAATTTATTTATTTTTAGTACATTGGTGTTTAGACTACATGTGTTTCATCAGATTGTTTGGAACAGGAGTTACAGACAGTTGTGAGCTGCCATGTGGGTGCTGGGATTTGAACCCGGATCCTCTGGAAGAGCAGTCAGTGCTCTTAACTGCTGAGCCACCTCTCCAGCCCCTGGGAAGTCATTTCTTATGTTGACTCAATTATCTGTCTACAAAGTCTGCCTATAGGCTTTGATGTTTTCTTGCCCCAGATCTTCATCCATGAATTTACAGGAACCATTCACATGTGGGTTCCTGCTCAAGCAGTGTGTTTTTTTTTTTTGCTATCTGTTGTGTGCTGGGTAAGGTTGTACGCTCTGTCCTGAGAGCTAGGGGATCCAAAAATGAAATGTAATATCTACTTTTCAGGAACCCAAAATCTATTGAGAGTGATGAATTTGAATAGGATAGCACCACCACCAACAGGAAAAAGAAAAAAGAAAATGGAAAAAGTGAAAATTGAGATTTAAACAGAGAAACCCAAGGGAGGAAGGATTCATTTTGGCTTGTTGCTGTGGGAGTGTAACAAAGTCTGTTCAGGTTATAGTGGGCAGGAAACAGAGCCAAGTTATGAAGATGCTCGGGTAAGATATACCCTTTAAAGGCATACTCCAGTGACTTTCTTTCTCCAGCTAGTCCCCAACCCCACTTTTCCTTGCCCTGTTCATTGTCTATTTGAATGTATAGCCGCCAGTGGATTACAGTGTGGAAGATATAGCCTTCCTAAGGAATTAACACCGTCACAAGTCCCACCCAGAGGGAAAGTCCATGCATCTCTCATTCTAGTCAAGTTGACAATCAAGAGCAGCCACCCTCAGAGCTCTGCTTTGTTGCCTGGATTTAACAACACAGATTGTTAGATGGGCAGGCAGTGGGTCTTTCAAGCAAGAGTCACTGTCTCAGCCATTTCTCCATTTCTTTTAAGAGATCCTGTGAGGTGTTTGCCTTTTCTAGCAACTTCCCCTACTATTTTCTCATTGAGCTAAAACCTATCTGGTCATGGGGCCAGAAGGGCAGCCTATGAGAGAGAGAGAGAGAGAGAGAGAGAGAGAGAGAGAGAGAGAGAGA
>CAJQZJ010031764.1:6337960-6396523 GCA_907164525.1 Lophiomys imhausi
GAGAGAGAGAGAGAGAGAGAGAGAGAGAGAGAGAGAGAGAGAGAGACAGAGAGACAGAAAGAGACAGAGAGAGGGAGGGGGAGAGGGAGAGGGAGGGGGAGAGGGAGACAGAGAGAGATATGTCTTCTAAATGGCCCTTTGGTTCTAAAACAGTTTCAACTTGCTACTCTAACATGTTGCCACAAACTCAGTGGCTTACAGGAATATGAATTAATTATCTATTGGCTCTGGAGATTAGAATTCTGTAGGGAGCAAGTACAGGTGGATTCCATCTAGACGCTCTAGGAAGAATCTATTTTTGTACCTTTGTGTGTTTCTAGAGGGGCCGTGGTTCTTGACTTCTCCATCCTTAAAGCAACCTAACCTCGGCTCCATCTCCTGGCTCCCTTTATTACACCTCTGAACTCCTTTAAGGATGCTTGCTTGTGATGACATTAGACCCCTTTGGCTCATCTAAGACAATCTCCTTTTCTCACTATCTTAAGTTAATCTTATTTGCAAAGTTCCTTTGGCTATATAAGGTTCTATATTTCCAGGTTCTTAGGGTAGAGTTGTGTTCTTTTTTGGGGGGGGAGGAGATGATTTCTTCCACCCAGTCTTCAATGACCAAGCTTTCTTATTGTTTGGTTATTCACTCACCTTCTCTTTGACCTTCCAGCTCCTAAGTCTTCCTTCAAATAGACCCATCCCATAATTTTCCCTCAGTGGCCATGACTGTCCTTTAGCATTTGGCTACATCCCATGGTGTGGCATCCATGCATTAACTCATTTAAATTAATTAGCCAAAGTAGGTAGTGTGTCTCTTATATAGTGCCTAGCACATAAGAAGCAACTGTTAAAATAGAATTGGGTCTATTCTTGCAGTCTATAAATACAAATTTGAATCATGATTCTGTCACTTTGCTTGCGAGCTAACTCTGGGCTTGCACCATCTGTAAATTTGATAAACATGTCTCCCAGGTCATCTTTTCCATTGTTGACAAAAATAAATTTCCAAGCAGACAAAGCCTTTGACTTAGCCTTCTAATAGCCAGTTGGCTGCTTGTGTTTTATGTGTTTGAGGGAATGCTCACATGCATGCAGTTCCAATGCATTCTCTTCCCACAATTTGTGACTGACAGTCTTTCATGCGCCAACGACTAAATTCTGCTGTGTTCAAGGCAACCCAGGAGGGTGACTGATGAGCAGCAAATGTGAGACTTAGTTCCAGGGAGCCAGAGAACTGAAGCGGAAGATACAGCCATGCAGGGCACAGCTGCTGTGTTATTACCACATTTGGTACCTTGATGGGTCATCTGGGATTCCGAATTCTGGATTGCATGCCTCATCTTTTCAGGGGCACCTCAACATCCCAGGACACACCTTCAACAGCATCTCTCATCCCGGGATCCTAGGGCTTTCAAGAAATAGTGAGGACTAAGTGCTCATCATGATTCCTCTAGGCCCATGTCACCTCCTCCTGCCCCCGTGAAAAGGAAGACTCCTTACTTACTGAGACTGCTTTCAGGCCATCACTGGGTAGTCTCTTGAATGGCAGACATCAGGTGTCATGTCGAGCTTCACATAGTGTATAACACATGGCCCAGGCTCTTTTATAAATATTAGAGCCTTTGCCTCCCTTCATGCTTGTTGCCTTTTCCCTGCCTACCTGTAACTGCTTGCCAATCACTTCATCTCACTTGGCTTTATAATGTCTGCAAGAATTTATAGCACCCAGGACATGATCTACGAGTAGATGATTAGTTTACATCACAGCGGGAGGTGGTTCCTGTGTGCCTGATGGTGCCCAACGGTGGGTGGGTTTATCCCAAATGTGCTGTTCTCTGCATTCTGGTGTCACATGCATTGATGATTTCTGTGTAATACAGACCACCACAATTTTCCCACCATGAAATACATTTCTCCTTTGATTATTTCCATTCTCTCATTTGTTTTTTCCAGGTCATTTTTCTGGGACGAGAAGGAGAATGGTGAGCAGCAAATTAGAAACAGCTAAATTGTACTCTTCCTCCTTTTCTGTAAACTCCATGAGCAACACATTGCAGAGGAATTCCCTAAATTGTACTCTTCCTCCTTTTCTGCAAACTCCATGAGCAACACATTGCAGAGGAATTCCCTTTGATTCTTGGAAACACAATGAAAAGAGCAAGAAAACACAGAAAATGCTTAAAAAGAAAACATTTTTTTCTTTCTAGTTAAAAATATGAATTTAGATCAGTGGAGTCACGGGGTGGAATACCCACTTGAAGCATGGCGTTGGCCAGGGGAATGCAGGAACTGACTTGATTAGAAGTAGCTGTTTGGGAGCTAGAGACCTGGCTCAGTTAGACAAGCACTAAGACCTGGGTTCAAATCCCCAGAACTACCATAAAGGTAAATTGGTGGAGTGTGTCTGCAATCCCTTTGCTCCCATGGTGGCACAGGAAGTGGAGGCAGGAGAATCCCCAGAGACTCAAAGGCCAGCTGGCCTTATGTGTACAGGATAGTGAACAATACAGAGTCTGTATCAAACACAGTAGAAGTGAGGAATGATATTGAGGTTTTCCTGTGTCCTATGCTCACATGTACATACACACACATACACATGTGCACATACACACTGCATATGGATCATACAGACACATACAAACATGTCACACATAGCACACACATACAAACATCACACATACAACACACATTATACATATGCATGCATCTGCAAACACATGCACACATATCACACATACATACACATACTGTACACAAACATCACTTATACATGCATCCAACAAAAACATATACATCATACACACTACAAACATACATACCATATATACATACATATAAATACTTCACATCCATGTACTCCATGCACATACATACACACATATCACACACATACATACACATGCATAACATACACATACATATACATACATGCACCCTAGACAACATATACACACATACAAACACATCACACATGCACATCATACACGTGCATACAGATTTCACATGCATACACATGCATCACACATATCACATATTCATACACATGCATCACACACATACATATCACATATAAACACCTCACACATATGTAACACACACACATAAAAACTTCAAGCATACACATACCTCATACACATCACATATACATATTATACAAACACATCACATGCACATACATCACACATATAAACATACCTCACGTACACATCATATACATAGACATACATCATATACACAGCACACACACACATGCACATGCATCACACATGCACAGATCATTACACAAACACATTTAATATGCACACTGCACACATAGGCACACAAGTAGCTGTTTGAATGGTAATGCATGTCTTGAATCCTTCATGACACTGATGCTCTGTTTTTAAAGCTTCCTCTCTGGTATGCTGTTTATAACATAGATACTCTGGAACATGGAGAGACTTACTGCAAGATGCAGTCACTCATCCTTCCCATGATCAGAAAACAGGTGTTTAGTTATCTCATACATGACACACACTTAACAACACACTTTGAACCTTTGTGCTAGAACCCCTGTCTTGTTTTGTGTTGTTGTTTTGCTTCAAGTTTCGGCTTTACCCTGAGCAACTCAAGTTGATATTTAAACAACTCGAATTGCATCTTATTTGGGAGTGGGAGGGATGGGGCACCCCCCCCCCCAATGCCTCATTCTTTCTCTGTTTAGAAGCAACTGACCAGTTAAGTTTTTCTTGCTAACAAACCTATTATATTTTACACTGCACAAGGATGCCTTGAAGGCCCAGAACGAGCAGAACTTCTTAGATATTTAGCACCCTGGTGTTTGTTGAGTGAATGAACACAGAACAGTAGGTGCAGGGAACAGATTTGGGTGAAGGGACAGGCCACATCTGCTTAGGAAGTACACAGACACAGTGACACTTAAACATGGTGACAATATGCTGGGACACTAGGACTATTCTCCCGTCAATGGGCATGAAATCATACTTCAGTCCTGCAGGCCCAGAATCTGTGATGTCTATTTTTGAATTGCTATATATAGAGAGAGGCAACAGTCCCTTGGCATGGGAAGATACTCAGTATTTTTGGCTCTTTGGCTATTTTCAAGGCTCTTCATCTGGACTTAAAAACCAAGTTAATAGGCGACCGATTCCCTCTGTCTCCTGCACAGCAGCTATTTTAAGAGGAGATCCATCACCCAGGGATGTCTGTGAGCAAGCAGCAGGCTGTTTTCTCTCCTGCAGCAGGGGCTGCCCTTGATGACACACTCTCTCACCAGCTCTAGACATCCCCACTGACCTGCATTTCCTCTAATACAGCCTGTTAATTAAACTTTGTACCTTGGGCTTTCTCTGTGTATGTATGCATGCACACATGTGTGTATTTGTGTGGTACATGCATTGATTATGTGTGTGCCTGGACAAACAGGTGTCTGTGAAGGCCAAAGACTAACATCACTTTTTACCTCCACCACTCTTCACATTATTTTTTGAGACAAGGTTTCTCACTGAGTCTGGAAGTCATTGTTTGAGCTAAACTCTGTGACCAGTGGACTCCAAGATCCCCCTGTCTGTCTCTACAACACTGGAGTTATTGGCATGCTCCACATACTCAGTATTTTATGTAGATGCTGAGGGCCAGACACAGGTCCTCAGTCTTGCATGGCAAGGACCTACTGACTGAGCCATCTCCCATATGCTTAATAATAATAATAATAATAATAACAACAACAACAACAACAAAATCTGTGCAGTACTCACCACAAAAAATCATTTCTGTTTAAGTAGATTTGTTTGCAGCTTCAAAGGTCAAGTTGGGTCTTTTTTGGTTTTGAGGCTTATCTTTCTGTTTAGTTTGAGGCAGGGTCTTATTTCTGTGATAGAGGTGTGCTGGAAATCCATAATCCTCCTAAGTAGTGGAATTATAGTTCTGCTCTGTCATGCTTGGCTCCAAGTTGGGCCTATTTATTTATTTATTCATTCATTCATTCATTCATTCGTTTGTTTGTTTGTTTGTTTGTTTGTTTATTTATTTATTTGCAACTTTGACCTGGCCAGTATCCTCAGCATTTAATTTAAAGTTAAAAACATTTCACTATCTATCAACATGGCTTCAAATCTGTTTGCTAAGTTCACGGGTTGTCAGTCACTTGTAGCTACATGCCAATCATTGCTGGAAGGGAACGTGTAAGTGAAGTCAAGGGACAGGGAAGCTCCCAGCCTCCTTGTCTTGCTACTTACACCCTGAAAGCATGACTTGTGTGCTCCACTGGAATATCTGAATTCAGAGCACTTGTGTTTATGCAGGCATCTTATGGAAGAAGACATACCATGATGTTGGCTTTAGTAGACACGAGCTGACAATAAATAAAATAAATGACCCCACATTCTTATAGTCACCTGGCTGTGGACACTAACTCAAGTTGGTCCTCCAAGGTATGAATGCCTTCTGCTCTGTGCTATTGCCTCCGTGTCATAGCCCACGCCTGAAATGATACATGAGACTGATTGCCCATACAGAGGAATGGACCTCCTCCCCACTGTGTCAGATGTACGAGTCCTATTCCTGATGCTTAAGCTCTTTGAGCACTTGGAGTTGAGCTTGACGTTCCTTGATCATGTGAGGATCAAGGGGTCCTGTGTTTATGTATTTCCTAAGGATCTACCAAGCAGCTCTAAGAGAGGGATCTACTGAACAGCGCTAAGAGATTTGACTTAAATGAGTACAGTGGTTTGGAATGCAAACAATTCCTTTGTAGACCTACGTATCCCAAATACGTCTTTGTGTTTACTTCTGTATCTTACCATGTTGGCATTATGCACAGCAACTGGTGGGTTATTGATTGATTTTTAATTATGTATATACACATGTTTCTGTGCATGAGTACATATGCCCTGAAGGCCAAAAGAGGTTGCTGGATGCCATAGAAATGGAGTTACAACAAGTTGAGTGCTATATGACTTGGGTCCTGGAAACTAAGCTATGATCCTCTCAAAGAACAGTATACACTCTTAATCACTAATCCATCTCTTCAGACCCAGCAATTGCTAGTTTATGTGTAAATATTTGCCAAATTTTGAAGTGTCCTGGAGCCAGGTACCAGATGAAAATGAACTCATCAATTTTTTTTTTAAGACAACTGTGTTGTGAAACTGCACACACTCAAAGACAGCAGGTCCCATTCAAGCCTGCTGCTGCTTCCTTGCAGACCGAAGTATTCAATACCCAACCCCAGGACAATTGCAGACTGGCAATGTGGATTTAGCTACCGAAGGAAGCTGAAATCCCTTGGGTCTTACTGAAAGATGCAAATAAAAGCTGCTGTCTGGAAGGTACAATCAAACACCATCCACCCATGTTAATGCAGATGGTCAGGACAGGCATCCTCTTCTTCCCCAGGAGCCTGACAGGCGTGATTAACACACAGTGAGCTTGGCAGAAATCACTGTGGCTTTTACCTTGGGGTGCCTCTCCTCGGGGCCAGATGAAATGTCTCAGTCCATGACCGAGTAGCAGAAGGGTGGGAGCTGTCCACTGCTTCCTTCTACCTCAGCAGTTCTGCCTCCAAGCTGGCAGATCTTCTAACCTGCACTTTGGTGAGAGGGAAGGTGTTACCTGGAGTTCAAGACAATATACTCTCTCTGATTCCTTGACAAATTGTTTTCCCAAACCACTATTCTCTCCTGTGTGTGGCTCAGAACTACTTTTAGTTGCTAAGCAACCCACAAGTAGCTCTAGACCCAAGCATCTCTCAGAGAGGTAGATGTATTATGTGGGGTACCTTCGTAACCTTGTGTTACTCTGGCAGATCCCTTTCCTGAGCTCTAGATTTCCATAACGGAAAAAAAAATCAGCGTGGACCAAGGTGAAGGACCTGACCTGGGGGCAGAGGAAAAATTTCCTCTGAAATTTTTCAAAGAAAATGTCAAAGCAGAACACTGAGGAGATGGGTCCCTGTGTAAAGCACTTGATGTGTAATCTGGAGAACCAATAGTCTGGTCCCCAGCACCTATATAAATGTTGGGTGGGTGTGGAAGCCCGTCTATAATCTCAGCACTTGGGAGGAAGAGGCAGAGGAGCCCTAAAGCAAGCTGAATAGCTAGACTTGGCAAATCAAGGAACCCTGGGTTCAAGTGAGACAATCTGCCTCAAAACATAAGGTAGAGAGTAATTAGGGAAGACACCATATGACTTCTGGTCTCCACGTCCACATGTACATATGCATGTGCATGCATATCACACACACACACACACACACACACGCACACACACAGATATTATACACATAGGCATGTGCATGGAAAACACAGAGAGAAAGAAAGAATCTAAGAGACATTCAGCAGGTCTTCAACTAAAACACCATAGACCTAGAACTTGTGAAGTCTTTTGTAAATACATGCCTGTTGATGACTGGACACACAAACGTGGTCTACAATATTAACTAGGAGACTGGGGATGAGAGGCAGCAGATCTGAAGACTAGAGAAAGGAAAAGTAGAAGAGTTGGTGTGCATTGTACCTCTGAAAGATTGCTTGATTTAAAGTTGGATTTTTTTTTTTAACCCACTATCCAGTCTTCAGCTTGAGGGAGTGGGAGGAGGGAACACCATCCTTTAGGGAGTGTTTGTTTTCAGCCAGGTGATGAGGGGGAAGCTGTCTGTGGTAGGATGGATTTTGAAGAGTATTCTCTGGGATAACAATTTCTTTTATCTGTCACTTTCTAAAACTTGACCATTTGAAAGTAGTTTCTCTAGATTGGGAGAGAGAAGAGGTAAGTAGGATTAGAATTGGTAGGATCCAGGGTCTGGAAGAATCATTGACACTGGTCATGAGCTGAAGAATTGCATGGGTAGAACGGTCCTTCTGAGACGTCTGACAGTTCAGGGAAGGTGCAGAGGTCTTCATGATCCAGAGTTTGTGTAGCTAAGGGTGGGGGTGAGCTTGCAAGTAATGATGGGAAGATGGGAGAGGCCAACATGTTGAGCACATCCTCCTAGAATGAAGACAGCAGGCAGGATGGAAGGGAAACCCACACACAGGCTAGGAACTGATATCAGTAAACGGAATGGGGATGTGCATTAGAAGTTGAACCCGCAGGCAGGCATAGGGATGAATAGAATCTGATTCTATTGCTAGGATATTGTGAGGGCTATTCTTGACTACATCTGCAATGAACTAAAAGCCAAGTATCTGGGTACACCTGTGAGGGATCTATCTCTCTTCAAGTCATTTGAAGTAGGATGACTCACTTTTAATAGAAATCTTTGGAGGTGGAAGTTCCACCTTGAGTTTGGGCCACACCTGCTTGTTTGTAGCAGCCTATCTAAAGGGGATGGGGAAGGAAACTTCTGCCCTTTGCCTGCTTCATCTCTCTGGCAAGTCCATTTTTCACTGCCATTAGAGCCTGTTTCTTTGTGATGCTGAGGTATACTGAAGACCAGCCGAGACATCCAGCCTTGTGGACTGAAAAACTGCTGAATTCTTGGACCTTGTGCTGATAGACAGACATTGTTGGACTGATAACCTGTAAGCCATCTCAATAAATCCCCCTCATATTATATATATATATATATATAACATATATTATGTATTATACATATAATTCTTTAAGTTCTATTTCTCTAGAGAACTCTGCTACTACAGATCTCTAGAAAAAAGTAGAGAGGTAGAGAGAGAGAGAGAGAGAGATATGTAGCAGGCACTGGGGCTTGAAAGGATCACAATTCCTATGGGACATGGGTTCTGCTTGTCCCTCCTGTACACTGCTTCTTTGAGATTCAAATTTTCTCCTTAGCATAAGACCTTTTCTTGTTTCTGCTGTTTACATCACAAAGCAGAAACAAAGCCTACCTTTACATATGATGGCACTAGTCCTTGGAAAGAGATAAGGAGAGATGGGTAGCCTTGGAGCCTCTTTCTGTACCCCAGGTCCAGGAAAGGGAATCTTTGTTCCCCTTGCTTCTTTCAGGCGACCTCATCACTCTACTTGTGGCAGCTGGAGGAGTGATGGTTTCATATGTTACTGTTTTGGTGACTCTATTGGTAGGATAAATTCCTACAAAAATCTTAGGTGTTCCATGTGTCTAAGAGGGAGAGAGGGAGAAAGGGAAGGAAGAAGGGAGGGAGGGAGGGAGAGAGAGAGACATAGATGTAGAAAAAATATAACTAAACTATTTACCTGTATTTATATTATCTTTAATTGGTTTGTGGTGTTAATCCTTAACCCGCCATTATAAATGAATACACACAGACACCGGGTGGATCTTAACAAGCCTAGGCCTGGGTTGTGTAATCCTAGCCCATCTAAGCTAGCTCATAATTCTATTACCCAAATGTAACCCCATATATACATACGTCCCTTTGGACTATTATTCTCCATGCTAAGCTGATGTTCCAGGCCATGTGGAAGGATCTTCTTTAATCTACTCCATGGCATGTCCTCCTTGTTTGCTCCTGGCTTCTTCTCAGCCTTCCTTTTCCCAAGATGCTCTGTATCTCTCTAAAATCCCACAAGCCTTAGTCCTGCCTACCTCTGTCTTTGCCCAATCTCCAGGCCTCAGCATTTGTTTAACCAATCAGAGTCAACTCAGTAGCAGACAGCAAACAGGACCAATTAACATTTAGAATGCTTAACACCACCCCATCACATATATATGGAGGCCAGAGGCTGGTTTTGTTGTTTGGTTTTGACAGGATCTCTTACTGGATCTGGCTTTTAATAGCTCTTCTACACTGCCTGGCTGTCAGCCATAGAAACCCCCTGTCTCTCTCTCACCAACACTGAGGTGAGAGATGCTTGCTGCTAGGACCTGCTCTTTTTGACCTAGGCTCTGGGAGAACTAACTCTAGTCATTGTGTTTGTGTGGCAAGTACTTTAATAACCAAGGCCTGTCCCAAGCCAGGAGGAAAGTTTCTACGTATTGACAAGGAAATCACAGGCTTGGTCTCTAAGCCCCTTTGGGGCTCCAGGCTCATATCGACCAAGCTTCCTCTGTAGGATGCCAAGTGACAGAAATGAGTACCAGTGTAGTGTTCATCCTCCGCTGTCTAGTGAGAAGTGTAGAGAGACAGAACCTGATTTGGAAGTCCCCTTTGAAAACTCTCAATTTGTCCCTTTAGCGCTTAAAGGAGGACGCATTCAGGGAAGGAATGCTTGAGTGACTGCTTAAGCATATGAACATTTTTCTCTTGCAAAAAAAAAAAAAAAAAAAAAAAAAAGCCCTCTTAGCAAAACTTCTCCTTGGGTTTGCAGACGTCACCAAAAATCAGTCTTTTAGGATGTTGGCTGTTCTTCTTTTTTTTTCTCTTTCTATTTGTTATTTCTAAGAGTTGATTTATTTCCATAATGTGCTGTCAGAACTTCAGGATTTTTTTTTCACATATCCCAGCTAACTTCATATGAGCCATGGGGAAGAAGGCTCAGATCTATCTTTTCATAGGGATTCTCAAACTTTAGGATATGATTTAAAAATGGACATTCCTGTGTTAGCAAGATGGCCCAGTGGGTAAAGGCATTTGACCCCAAGCACAAGGACTTAGAAGGATAAATTCTACAAAGTTGTCCTCTGACCCCCACAGATGTGAGATGGCACATGTCCCCCTTCACCTCCCCCACCCCAGCCACACATGTAATATATACACACAATAGTAATTGACATGGTTTAGAAAAAAATGTTTATTCTTGAATCCTCCCAAGAGATTCTACTTCTGACATGGGCTTCAGGAATCTGAGTTGAGAGGAAGAGGTTGAAAATTCTTCAAGATGAGCTCCAAAAAAAAAAAAAAAAATGTGTTTGTGTTTCTTAAGAATAGACTGCATCAACCAATTCTTGTTCTTTGATTTTTTTTTTCATGAGAACTTGCTTGATGGACCTCATGCAGCCCTGTGTGGGCTCTGTAGCTTTTCCATCCTTAGAAGGAAAACTTAGAAGCAGACACTCATTGCTGACATGTGCTGACCAAATTAAACATGAACAATTTCCCTTTCCTCTTTTTTTTTTCTTCCCATGGGCTCTATTAAACATGAACAATTTCCCTTTCCTCTTTTTTTTCTTCCTGTGGGCTCCTCTAACCTACTTTTCACCTTTCTCTCTCCTCTTCACCACTGTAAGTGATACAAAACTGAAAAGGACCAAAAATGCATTTTCTGTTACAAACAGCTTTTTTAAAATTTTTTTTCTACTGCAGCTCTTCCAGCCCCATCCCAGCCAAACCTTGCTGGGGAGTGATTGCATTGTTTTGATTTTTCCTTATGAAGCATTTATCCCCAGCCACACTCTAGTACACAAGGACCTTGCTGAGCATCTCTCAAGGATGCTAGCAGGAGCCTTAACAATGCTCAAACACACCCAATGTGCTCTGTAACTTCTCTCCTACTGGTGAAGGATGTCCTTACCAGCTTGCAGCTGAGTGCCACTGAAATGTACTTGTTATCAAGGACACAACAGTTTTAATCAGTGATTTGTAAAACTGAAAGGACAGGGTAAAGTTCTTTCATTTCTGAGTCATATATTAATATATTTATCTATCCGTCCAGCCAACCACTTACCCATCCACGTGTCCACCTAACCATCTATCAGTGCTTGCATCTACCCATCTACCGTATATTAATCTACTTATCCACCTGCTTATGCATTCATCCACCTGACCATCCATCCATCCATCCATCTGCCTACCATCAACCCATTTATTAATCCATCTATTTACCTACCATCAACCCATTTATTTATCCATCTATTTACCTACCATCAACCCATTTATTTATCCATCTACCATCCATCCATCCATCCATCCATCCAGCTTTCCATCACCCATTCACCCATTAATCTACTCATCATGTAACAGTTAACAAATGCCTATTTATACTGCAGAGTCAACCCATATGTATAATTTAAGCATTACTAGCCTTCAGGGAGGTCCCTGTGTAGCAGTGGGGATGTATGTACAAACAGGCAACATGCTCGAAAGTGGTATAAGCAGAGCGCCAGAGAAATCCATACTGAATCAAATGAAATACGGAGGTCATTCCCGTTACCTGCTCACTCGGAAGCTTCTATGATGATGGTGTAGACCCCACTTAAAACTAAGTTCACTTTGTGTCTGAGTTACCTCACTCAGAATGGTTATTCCCCATCTGTCTTTGGGTGGACATCTATGCCCTATCCATTTCCTGACTACTGTGAATACAGCAGGAGTGGATATGCAAGAATTGCTGTGGTAGGACATGAAATCCTTTGAGAATATGCCCAACAGTAGTATAGTTAGATCATACAGTGGATTTATTTGTAGCTTTTAGAAGAACCTCCACACTGATTTCCATAGTGGCTATACCAGTTTGCACTCCTACTACCAATGACCAAGTGTTTTCCTTTCCCCATATCCATGTCAAAATTTGTCATTTAAAAAAAGTCTTAGCAATGCTGACTGGTGCAAAATGAAGTCTCAAATGAACTTAAATTTACATGCACATGAGGGCTAAAGATGTTGGACATTAAAAAAAAATTCTCAGCCACTTGTGTTTTTTTCTATGGAGAATTTTGTTTAATTTCCTGCCCCCATTTTTTCATCAAAAACTGTTTTCCTGGTGTTTAGGTTTTCAGGGTTTTTTTTTTTTTGTACATCGTGTACACTAACCTTCACTTAGATATATAGCTGGAAAAGGATTTGTTCCCATTCTGTAGGTTGCCGCTTTACTAGAAAGATATCAACTATGCCACACCCTCTCCCAAGGCTCGGGGATCATTTCAGAAGAGGAGGCAGATAGATTATAAGAACCAGAGGGAGATGGAAGATATCTGTGGTAAAACATTATTTATTGAACCATGGTAGGGCCATTGTGCACATGAACTCACAGGCGCTGTGACACCAGCCTGTAATCAAATGAACCAGAATCCAAGAATAGACAGTGGAGGGAGGGACTCATCAAGTCCCACCCCAAGCTTAGAAGCAATTGGCAATCAATGGCTCCTCGGGGAAGGAGAGTAAGTTTTCTTCAGGATTCAGCCTCTGAAGAGCTACCCGTGTTCCACAGATGGTCCATGATCCAATGTACATAGATGCATCACTAAGTGAAATCAGTCGGTTTAACAAAAAGGGGAAAAAAAGAGATATTATGAAGCTGAGAGGAAAAATGATGAGGGGGACAGGGGAAGAATTGGAAGAGAGGGAGCTGGGGAAAATTTGATTAAAGCACATTATGTGCATATATGAAAGAAATTCTCAATAAAAATAAATAAATAAAACACAGTTCTTATTCCTTGCCTAGGTCACTTCCCTTTAGTATATTGTTAGTGCCTCATGAGCAGCTTTCTTCTGGATGCTTGCTGTAGACCCAGCCTAGTGCCTGGCATATTGCAGTCACTGAGGGCTCTTACAATCACTGTTCCAGGCAGAAAGAACAAGGAAAGGCAGAAGAGGTAGGCAGAGATAATGAGGTCCAGATGGGATTCTCCGTCTCTTCTTTCGGTGGGTTTCAGGGTGTCCAGAGATATGGTGTCAACTCTTGTGTTTATGTGGAAAAGTTCGAATCTGGGGATGCCATACCTGTGTGAAGCTGTGGTTTTGACCCCAAGAGTGTGGCCATGGCTTCACCATTATGGTGCAGAGTACCAATTGAAACTGTAGAAGCAAGGACTAGGGATGTCTCTCGGCCATACAGTGCCTCTGTTCTTAATGTCAAAACAAGCAAGTCAAAACCAACACACAAAGAGATAAAGCAGTGAAAGGTAGAGACCAGGGAGGCCCATGACATTAACAGGGTTCCCAGGGTTCCCAGCAGCATTCTGCTTTAGACAACATAGTGTTTAGTCAACATCTGACCTCTGAGTCCTTTGACATAAATTTCATGATGTAGAGTATCCTGGTAGCTAACAAGAGTGAGTGTTAAAAAAAAATACAACTGTAGTTCTCACACCGTTTGTCCAGACTTTAAATATTCCCAATTCGGTGCTGGAGAGACATCCCAGATGCCAAGAGTGTACAGCGCACTGGCAGTGGGCCCAAGTGTGGTTTACAGCATCCACACTGAATAGCTCGAGATCAGCTGTATCTCCAGCTTCAGGGGATCTAACACCCTCTTATAGCCTCTGCTGGCACCCACACATGCATGTTAATGTGCATACTTACATATGCACACACACACACACACACACACACACACACAAATACACATGGAGAAAGAGAGAGACAATTATACATTCTAGACAGGGTTTCTCTGTGTGGCCGACTGTCCTGGATTCTCTTTGTAGACCAGACTGGCCTCGAACTCACAGAGATTCGCCTGCCTCTGCCTCCTTAATGCTGGGATTAAAGGCGCCCAGCCCATAAATAAATATTTTTATGTTGTTTGGATTCAATCATTGTATCGTTTGTTTAAAAAAGGATACTCTCTAAAGTTAAACATAGTTCTTTTTCAAGAGACGCCTCAAATAACAAGGGCTTGGGGCACCATTTTCAAGAACTATGAGCCTCTGGCTTCTCTCTTCCACAAAGAAGGAACAGAGCTGGGTTTGACTTGTGGCTAACTGCTAAAGCTTGTGGGGCCTCAGTTTCCTTGTTTGTAAAGTGGTTGAAAACATCCAATTTCTCGGCTTAATGCTGTAGTCACTTATGTGTACTTGGTAATGGAATGGCTTTCTAGTACCATCTTCTTTTCGGACAGCCAGGTATAGTTACCACAGGTATCATTCTAAATCATTCTGCTTTCTAAAATCCTGAAATACAATAAGGGGCAAAAATAAACCGAAGAGGCAGGTGAAGTACGGTTGTGATTGCAGAAGTTGTCCTCCTTAGGGATACAAAACATTCAAGAAAACACCTGGACTGTGGGTAAAAGTGCTTGTATTTATTTCACCAACCATTACCAGAACAGGAAGAAGTCCAAAGCACCTCTCACACACACGCCTCTAGGTAAGGGCACTCCCATCTTTCAGAGGGCATTCTGGGAAGCATGTAGGTGCTGGTAGTCCTGTGTGGCCCAGTCCCTTAACAATGTATCACTGCCCTTTGTCATTTTAATTAAATCAAGTCCAGGAAAACAGAAAACACAAGCCACATTCTTTTTTTTCCAAGAGGAAAACTTTGAAAACCGCCTGGTGCACCAGATTGCAGACTGTTAAAACCCATTCATTAAAAGTTCATGGTCGGTTGGGCTCCTTTTCCTTCAAGCATCGTGTTACGTTGTGCTTCCCCGTCTATGTTTATGTGACAGATTGTCTAACAGATTTCTACTACAGTATGGTTGCATGGTCTGCCAGGAAGGCCTCGTTTGGAGCCCATGGCCGTGAGGGAAGTGGATTTAGAAATGTCAGCTTGCTATCTACTGGATAATTTAGTAATAATGACCTAACAGATCCCTCAAGACGAACAATTAGATACCTGTTTCAAGTTAATTGGACTGTGTAGAAATGGGAGCGCTATGGAGGATATGTTATGAAAATTTGGTAGGCGTTGAATGGACTGGCAGCACACTCTGAAAGCCTGCAACGATGTTCAATCATTTTAACGGGCTAGCTATTGCTGCCAGGATGGCTGGCTGTGATTGTCTCTCAGTGCACAAGGGCCCATTTTAGACCCTGTGCTAATTCTGTGTACAGCTATAGGAACAGGCAACGCATGTTGTATGTCTCCGTGTGCACGAAGAAGTCGCATATTTATTTATACTAAAAGTTTGCTGATAATGAGTGTTTAAAAAGAGAGAGAATTCCTAATCCAGATTTCGAAATCAGCCTCTCTGCTGTCCTCAATGCCGCGGAAGAGTTATGGGGAGGCTTTTATTTTTAGCACCCAGTAAATTAAACCTCGTATTCATCACCCTGAAAGTCGACGGTAAAGGAGGAACATCCGCTCTTTTTAATTTAAGGCAGGGGAAAGGTAGCCATCCAGCCAGCATAAACCTGGGTGTGGAGACTGGCATAAGGCAAGTGCAGCCCAGGGCTGCTGCCAGCCATGGGCTGATTGTCTATGTCAAAAATAACAGGAGCGTTTTCAGAAGAACGGGCATTCCCACCATCCTGCCTACCCGCCTCCCCCACCGGTGATTCTCCTCTCCTTCCCTTTGCCCCCTTTTTATTACTGATAGCTTTTTAACAGTAGTTTCAATGCTATTTTGTTCGGTAACTCCTCTCTCTCTCTCTCTCTCTCTCTCTCTCTCTCTCTCTCTGTGTGTGTGTGTGTGTGTGTGTGTGTGTATGTACGCGTGTTTGTGTCCGAGTGTACATGTGAACTTGTTTGTGCCAAAGGGCCTGTGGAGGTCAGTTTGAAGCATCAAGTAACTTCCTTAATTGCTCTAAACCTGTAGAGGCCAGAAGTCAACTTGAGGTATCTGTCCTCAGATGCCATTCATCTTTTTAAAATTAATTAATTTATTTAGATTAAATTTTTTTTTTTTTCTGAGACAAGGTTTCTCATTGGCCTGAAGCTTCCTTCCCAAGTAGAATGACTGGCTGGTCAACGAGCCCAAGGTATCTGCCTGTTTCCAAACCCCAGAACTAAAATTGCAAGTTTGTATCATCACATCTAGCTTTTGTATGTGGATTCTGGACATCAGACTCTAGAACTTGGGTCTACATGCTTGCATGGCAAGCAGTCTGCTTACTGAAATATCTCCCCATCTCCATCCTCCAGCAGCCAAAACCATGTGCAGGTTCATTAATGTTACTATTCTTCAAAGCTGACTTGGACTACAGCATCTCCAGGGGCAGGGAGCCAGCAGCGTGGACTCAGGGCTGCCTAGCAGGTCCTTGACCACCGAACAGCAGACATACACAGCATACGCTTGTCTTGTGTAAATTCTGAAGTTTTTTTTTTTTTCTGCTCTCTACCATTGCACCCTATTAAATGTTTCCCAAATGTGACATACATTTGTAGCCTCTATTTTCATCCTGGTTCTATAGGACATATTTCATTTTTGAGATGAGAGAATGCAGCCATTTGCAGGCATTTTAAATTTGATCACGATTTAATGAGAAAGGGACATTTTCATAAACTAATTTCAGCAGATATGTAGATGATTTTATATGAAGCTACACTGACAAAGGAGATACGGAGTGTGGCTGGGGCTCAGAGAGGCACCGCCTTGTATTTTCTACACTATCACTGTATATAGGTTACAAAGGTTTGAATCTGGAATTTGGAGAGCCCTTGGAACCCTTCACTGATAACTTAGAGAGAAGGGGGGAGGGTTGGATGCTAGGAGAGATTAAATGCAGCTCCTAAAACAAAACTGTTTGGGGCTGCGGAGGCAATTGTGTTCCATAAACATGAAGGACAGAGTTTGAATCCGCAGCCCCCACATAACTGCTGGGCAGGCATGGTGGCTCATCTGTAACCCCAGAACACAGGAGGTAGAGATGGGGTCCCTGGAGCAGGTGTGGAGCCATGCTATCGAATTCTGTGAGCCCTGCATTCTAGTGAGAGACACTCTACACCCTATAAGAAAGAAAGAGAACTGGAAGGAAGACACCAACCTCTGTTCTCCACAGGCACACACACACACTTACGAACATGTGTACCAGCACACACATGCATGCATGCACACCAGGCATACTTACACTTAAAACACATGCACACAATCTTTAAAAGTCCTTCTGCTTCACTAGATGCTTCCTCTGCATGAAAGCCCCAAGATCGTATCATTCCATCACCTCCCCCTTCGGAGAGAAGTAACACCCTTTGCCTCCATCTTCCTTTCTTGCCTTCTGCGGGTGTCTGGATGCTTTAGAGACATGAAAAGTGGCGAGTGGATTCTGCGGGAATTGCAGTGGTCTTGGTTTGGAGTAGAACATTCTGGGCTGTGGCTTTCTCTGGAAGGCAGGCAGCTGACAAGCAGTTGCCAAAGATGCTGAAAAAATGTTTGTTTTCTGTTGATGGCAGCTCAGGGCTGACTGGTTTTATTTTCCTATAAACAGCTGCTTCCTTTAGGCGAGCTGATCTGGAGGATTGAATATCCGCTTGTCCTGGCGCACAGTGCTCAGCAGCACGTGAAGATGGTGGTGCAGGGAGGAAAAGGCTTGCTGTCTTCTGCTGCCCAGCATCAGTGCCGGGTTAAACAGCTTATGTAAAACTCCAGCATGCCCTTTAAGGGGACTTTTACATTCTTTAAACTCAGCGTACTGGAGGGAATGCGTACATGGTTGTAGTACTTCATTAGTGACAAGTAAAGAACCCTATCAGGCTCTGCTAATGAAAGTGGCTTGTTTTGGTTGCCCCTGAATCAGTAAGAATGTGGTCTGGGATGTAGGACACAAGGGGACTTTGAGAAAAGTATGTTTCCTTCATTACCTCCAGACAGTCTGGACCTCAAGGCTAGGTGATAGCTGGCCATCAGAGAACCAAGCTCAAGGATTCATCCTTCCTTTCTGCTTCTATTAGATTGGAGTTTGGAGCACCACCAGGAGCCCACATCTGTGGTCACAAGGCCTTTAGTCCTTGTGGAGAGGTGAAAGGGTGAGACGCACTGTAGCCTTTCAGGGCAGCTAGCACGGCAGTTCCAAATAGACTTCACTGTGCTAGCACCTCCTGGATCGCTGTCCCAGCTCCTCTGCCCTGCTATGGTTGTTCCCCTGACTGCTAGACAATATGCTTTTTGTCTGTCCTATGAGAGGAGCGACAGTGCCCACCCCAAGCTTAGGACACCGGGCATGTGACACTAGTTTCATACCTGGATGGTATCGTCCAGCAAGAGCAGCTGCCCTGCTTGGTATCAAGGAAAGACCATCTTCTGCTTCACCCTAAAAACAACCTGATTTTGAACTCTTGGCTAATAATACATGTATATCCTAGTTATATGTATATAGTTATATGTACATATAGCTATATGTATATAGTTATATATATAGGTATATATATACCTATATATATACATATATAGGTATATATATATATATATGTATATATATATATATCCTAGATAGCTTTATTGTTAACTTGACACAGTCTGGAACCATCTGAGAGAAACTCAACTGAGGGATTATCAAGAACAGATTGAACTGTAGGAATCTCCAGTGGCAATTGTCTTGGTTATTGATACAAGAGAGCCTAAACTACCGTGGGTGGCCCCATCACTAGGAAAGTGGTCCTGGGCTGTCAAAGAAAGCCTCCTGAGCGTGAGCTGGACTGTGAGACAGTAAGCAAGCAGCCTTCTTCCATGGTTTCTGCTTCAGCTTCCGGCCTTGAGTTCCTGCCCTGATTCTCCTCAGTGATGGGCTATAACGTAGAAGCATAAGCCAGATAAACCCTCCCCTAAGGAGTGTTACATCAGTGTTCATGTCATAGCAACAGAAAGGGAAGTAGCACAATGTACCAGATGATGTTCCTTCAGCGCTGATGGCAGGAAACCCGGGATGAAATTCCCATTATGGCACAGCAAACCTTGGAGAGGAGGCTTTGTTTTGAGCTGTGCATTGCTAGATTCAGCCTGTTCCCATTCCCATTGCTACTGTTTTTTATTTTATTTTACTTTTGTCACCTATTAAGAAGATAAATAAATCTACTTTATTGTACTGTACTGTATTTGTCAATATGAACCAATTTAATCACATATATGAATATATATATATTTATTTATTTGTCTCCCTGAAATATTGATCTGTCTTACTCTTTATATCTTTTCACAGCAGGGGCCACAAACTCAAGTCCAAGGAAATAATATTGATGAGAAAAAAAAATGGGTTCATTGAAGATAGTGTGGAATTATGGGAATGACTCTGCACAGCTGATTTGTCATTCTGCTCTCTTCTTTCCACAGTTCCCCACTCTCCTTCTCACACTTCATTCCTCATGCTCAAATCCAGCACAGGAATACCTGCTTGCAAGCTGCAAACACCCTATCTATTCTTATTCATTTCCATTATGGCTCAAGATGGATTCATGAAGGAACTCTTCCCAGCAAGAGTGTTCCTTTAGACAGCTACGTACAGTTAAAGGCTGCAGGGAAGGAGAGGTCAGATTCCCCAGTGGTGTAGCCACTGTTACATTGCTCCCACTCAAGCCAAAAGCTCCCATCCATGCTTATGTAAGCAACCTTACTGAAATACAGAGGCACACACACACACACACACAAGAATAAGAGGAATACTTGGGAAGAAATGGATTTCATATGATAGGAAAATGCATAAGAGAATAATTGAGGTACTATGATGAAATATTTTATATTTATTTAGGAAATCAGAAAAGAATAAAAAAATAACATTTTAGCATCAATGGTATGTTCTGAAGTAGCCTAAAGTAATGTTTCAAAGAAATCATCTATGAGCATAGATAATAATTAGCTAGCAATAATGGTCACTGACATTTATGGAACACCAGTAATGTTCTGCTTAATAATTTTGCCTGTTTGATGTGGTTTTTCTTACTTTAAACCTCAGGCATGGGTTTAAATCTCATGGGTTGAATGGCAAACCCATGAGAATGAGGAGGTGATATCTCACCGCAGCCATGGACTGTCTTCTGAGTGTTTCTGGACTCTGGTCGGTTTTCGAGACTCAGTTTAGGCATACCATATGTCCTAGAAGCTTCGCTGAACACATGTGACTGGGTGGAAGGAAGCCCCTTGTGTAAATGTTAATTCCTCTTGCCACAGAAGGCACACATGCAGTGTTGGGCTCAGTCTTGGGGCTTTGGGGTTTTCTTACATCCTTCCTTGACAGAGCGCTCTCTCTCTCTCTCTCTCTCTGTATGTGTGTGTGTGTGTGTGTGTTTATATGTGTTTGTGAGTGTGTATGCAAGAACACATGCAAAGGTCACAAGACAATCTTGGGTGTATTGTTTACCTGTACTTTGGTGCAGGGTTTCTTGTCCTCTGCTATGTACACACTAAGACAGCTTGTGTCTCTGGTTCCCATTGCTCCTTAAGAGTGGTAGTATTACAGACTTGTGCTACCAAGTCTGGCTTTATCAAGGTTCTGAGGATCCGATGTCAGGTCTTCATGTACAGCAACATTGAACATCTCCCCAGTCCCTGTTTTATAAGAAGTAACTCTTGGGAGAAAGGGAAATCTCTCTAGAAAGCATATTTCAGGCACCTAAAGAGTGAAGCAACACTGGAGGCAGGTGTTAACTGCAGGTGGCACGAAGCTTAACCTCCCTGGTTAGATTGCTGCAGTGTGGATTCTCTGCGTGCTCCTCAGCTGGTGATCTGGGCAATAAACAGGCTCTCTGGAAATGCTTGGGATGGAACTCAGAACCTTGTGCATGCCATGTGTTGCTCTACCACTGAGCTACACTCCTTGGACTCTAGGCTCTGTGTACCTTGGTGCTATTTGAGAGTTGAGAAGGATCATTATCCCCGAGAGGTTGCTAAGAGAACATGAGATAATGAAGAAGCTCTCTGCCTGGACCTGCAGGTGACAGGTCAGCGCTAGGTTTCATTCTCCATGACTGCCATAACTTGCAACATATAGGAGCTGCTTTTCTCATTGTTGTGATAAAATACCGACAAAAGTAGCTAAGAGAGGGCAGAGATATTTTGGCTCATAATTTGAGGGTGAAAGCCATCATGCTCGGGAAGTTACAACAGCAGTAACGTGGGGAAACACTGAAAGGGAGAGATGGGGCTGCTGGCTCTCCCCTTTTCATCCAGTCAGGGCCCCTGGGGCGCATGGAATGGTGCCGCCCATATTTAGCATGTTTTTTCCCACCTTACTTAAGCTACCCAGAGATGTACCTCTTAGGTGACTCTAGATCCTGTCAAGTTGACAGGCAGCATATTGCCTTTTAGGAAAATGACCGCAGGAAATTGTAATGCTTCCCTGTGCCCTTATTTTTTTCTGTGGGTACTTTTTGCATGCCTGCTTTAAGTGGGACACAGAGAACTGACCAAGTTCTGATGTTCTAGAGTGTGTTACTTCCACCTCATTAAAATATGACAGCCATAAGCATTATGCGGCTATTTACACTTAAATAAGAGCTGAGTCCCTTGGTTGGATCTTTCAAGTGTTTAACAGTGACTGGAGTCTGCCATATTGGTTAGAAGATGGAAATGAATTTTTTTTGGCTGCCTAAGCTCAGAGTGAGCAGTGGAAAATTCCTGTTAGGAAGAACTAGAGGGTGGAAGTCTAAGGCCAAGGAGGTGTCAGGGTTGGGTTGCTTTCTTCTGAGGCCTCTGTCTTGGCTTGCAAATGGCTGCCTTCTTGATGTGTGTTTACCTGCTTGTAGATCTGTGCATCGTTTTGTGTTGGGTGTTTGTGTGTTTATGATGAGTCTGTGTGTGTGTGTTTGTGTATGTGTGTGTGTTGTGTAAGTGATCATACTCAAAAGAGGATCAAGAATGCCACAGTGTGTATGTAGAGGTCAAGGGACACCCTTTGGTGTGCTGGGTAGTTTTATGTCAACTTCACACAGGCTACAATCTTTTGAGAAGAGAGAATCTCCATCAAGAAAATGTCCCCACCAAACTGACCACAGAAAGTCATATAGCCTAAGCTGGCCTCAAACTTGCTATGTAGCAGAGGATGACCTTGAACACCTTATCCTTCTTTGCCCGCTTCCCAAGTGCTGAGATTGCAGATGTGGTCTGCCGTGTGTCCCATTTTATGTGGTACTGGGGATGGAACCCAAGGATCAGCAAATTCAAGGCTCACACCCACTTCCCCTTTGCTCTCCATCTTCCATTCTACTCTTTGCTCCTGTTTCTTCTCTTGGAGACCTATCTTCCAATTCCCACCCCGTGGACTCTTCTAGATAGCATTTTGGAAGAGGAAGAAGAGAGTTATCCCGTAAGGAATCTTCATTCTCACAGGGGCTTGGAAGCCTCAGACTGTTTCTACATCTGCCGAGATGGAAAGAGAATGAAAGAGAGCATAGTCTGTGGGAGGTGGTTATGGCTGAGGGGTGGCTTTGCACTGTCCCTTAGCTTCTGTGAGTGACAGGCGATCCTGGAAGCAGCACCTGCCTCTCAAGGGCAGTGGTTGTGTGAATGTGATGATTAACCACACTGAAGCTGCTGTCTTGTTTGCTGTAGCACAGCGTTGTGTTCTCAGTCTTCTCCGTCAATATCCCCGAAAGGCAGTCCTCTCAAAGGCTCCTCATGTGAAGGAGGAGCGCAACATCAACTCTCCCAGCATCTCACATTCCAGGGCCCTGTTAGGGGTGGGAGCCTGGGGTGAACCCTGTCTTTCTCTTGGTGGTCTCCCCTGACTCCACTCCTACTCCCAAGAAGATCTGAGATGGCTTACAATAAAAGTCTCTATTCAAAAAGCTACATGAGGATTAGAAAAGGTAAGCTTTTGTTGCAAAGAAGAGGGTGGTTGATAAAAAAGCATTGTGAAGAAATGTAAAAATTTTATGTGTTCTAGTAAATTCAGACCCTTGGGCAAATTTAGCTGCTGGGTTTGAGCAGAAACCTTATATGTAAGATTTTTTTACAAATATTGGAGCGATGACTCAGTGATTAATAGCACTCGCTGGTATTTTAGAAGACTCAAGGTCAGTTCCAGGCACCCATGTCAGGAGGCTCACCACACCTGTAACTCTAGGTCTTGGGGATCAGACTTTGTTTTCTTGTCTGCACAGACACCTGTGTACATGTGCCAATCCACCCCCAGTCACTCTCACATACCTTTGAGTAAGAACAGGCCTTGAAAAACGAGTTCTGATAAAAGGAAGAGAAGGAAAAAAAGTAGGGTGGAAAGACGAAGGGGAGGAAGATAGGGAAGGAGCTCAATGGAGGAAGGATAGATGGAGGGAAGGAAGGGAGACAGAGGGAGGAAAGGGGGGACCAGAAGAAGGGAAGAAAGAAAAATAAGGAAGATGGAGATGTGGGAAAGAAGAGAAGGAATGGGGAAGGGTACAAAGGAGATAAATAGAATAGAGGGAGGGAGGCACGTGTTTGTCTTCACCTGTGTTCTGCATCCCTTCAGCGATTATGTCAGCCCCTGCTCTGTTTGGGATGCCAATAGACAGACACTAGTCAGGCAGAGGTGCATCAGCAGTCAAGATAAGAGGAAGCCCGGGTGCTTCATGCAGAGGAAATAGCTTGCTCGAAGGCCTAGAGCTGAGCAGGAAGTGGGCCCTTTCAGAGGAGCAGCTGAATAAGGGTGTGTAAGCACATATCCACCTATTTGAGCATATCAAAGACGATCGAAGAGAGCCGTGGCCAATGAACCTGGAGAGGCAGAGCATCACGTAACTTAGTGCTCTATAAAGGCAAGTTAAGGAGGCTAGCTGTCATTTTAGGGACGATTGGGGACTACTGAAGTGGATCCAATTTTCTATTTAGAAAGATATCTCTGCCTGCAGTGTGGAGAATGGATTGCAGGGGACAGAGCCCAAGAAGGTGACGTCATCTCAGGGGCTGGCCCGGGAGAAATATGGTGGGAGTGGGGGGTGTGTGTGTGATGCTTATGTGAGGCCAAAGCACTGAAAGAGCTGAATTATGTGTAAAGTGGGAAGACCAATGTACTCCACTCTATGAGTAACTGCAAGAAGTGAATGAGGACGCAAGGCGGGTTCACGTTTCCTTCTGAAAGTTCCTCATGAGATACACATACCTTTTAATAAGATGGTAGCAACCAGGAAAGAAGGACTTACTGAGTCTTAGTGAGAAGATGCGGAATCATGTGGCAGGTAGGACATCCCAGATTTTTGGAAGACAGGAGACCATGTGTAGATATTAGGCATGAGTAACAGAAACTGACACACACACAAGGGAGCTGGGGTCAGTGACCAAGTTAAGTGCTCTGGCCTATAGGTGAGTTTTACTATGTGGGAATTAATGGGGGATCTCTTAGGTAGAGTCTGAAGAGGTAAAAGGACAAAGAACCAAAGAACTCTGGATCTCAGCACTGAGAGGTGTCTCTCCTGGCATAAAATCTTAAAAGTCTTAGAGGAGGTAGCAAGAGATAGCAGAAGAAAGAGCACACATGGAATGTTGGGAGAAACATAAAGAAGCCTCTACAGGAGAGGCAGCTTGGAGCCACAGGGCTCTTGATGGTGGACTACACGTCGTAGCAAACAAAGACAAGGACACATCTTTAGGGTCTTGCAGGAGTTTCAAGATTCCCTGGCTTTCTGGAAGTTTCCCTGCACTGCCTCAGTTTGATGTAGCATTGACCACCACCACCACCGCATCGTTCGTTGCTCCTCTAGGCCCTTTAAGTCTAACTGTAACAAACTGTGCTCTGGTTTCAGCGCAGTTCTACAGTGCCCTAGGACTCACAATACTGCCCGGGTTATTTGTAGGCCTCCTGATTAAGGATCTATGTTCACAGTTGGGATCTTGGAAAAGATTGCCTCTCTCAGTAGAGTAGAGGCTGGTGTCTAGTCTGAGAAAAAAATGCCGTGAACCCCAGTGATTTGCTGACCTTCATTGTTGAATCTGCGTTAATGACCAGAAAGAAATGAACTCATTGTTGGGTGCCACGTGGTGTTACAAGTGAAGCTGCAAATCTTGTGCCTTAAGAAAGGGAAAATGAATCCCAGTTTCTCCCTGGCAGTTGGGTTCAGACTGCTGTGCTCCCAGTCTGACTCTGTTATACACTATCAGTTTGCTTACTGTCTCTGACTCTGATTCCCAGTACAAGGAAGCTGCTGAAGTTCTGGAGTGCAAGTGAGGTTTTCTCCTTCTTGGGTGCAAGTGAGGTTTTCTCCTTCTTACCAGTCCTATCCAAGTATGGATGGGGTTTAGCATGATGCTAGGGATGTGAGCTAAGTAGGTTAGCTCTTATGCTCATATCATTATCCTGGGAACACTTTTTGTCAGGGGGATACAGAGGCACCGGACACTGGACACTGCTATTTCAGACTAAAACATAATAAAGTAGGGGAAAAGGTTCAGTGAATAAAGAATCTTCCATGCAAGCATAAGAAGTTGAGTTTGAGCCCCAGAACCCACATAAAAGATCAGTGTTGCTGTGTGCACACATAGTCACAGTGGTATGGAGGTGGAGAAGGGAGGATGGTCCTTAGGGTTCACTAGCCATTAACACAGATCAGAACATTCTGGGTAAAAGTAAGATACTTTGTCTCAAAACACCAACAAAAAGAAAGATGGTATCCTTAGGGATAACACCCAAGGTTGACAATTGGCTTGCATGTGCACAAGAACATATACACAACACATTCACACATTTGGATGCATGGTATTTTCTTCTAAGTATTGCACATAGCTCCCATGGACAGTATGTACAAAAGAAACCATAAGGACACTTTCTGAAAATATGTAAGCAACATTTAATGTGAAAGCCATCAGATGGTGTTCCACCTCAGACATGTGGCTTTCTGAGATGTATCCCATCATGCCATAGGGGTTTTGCTCTTGCAGGCTGCTCCTAGCTATCCCCGCAACCTGCCCCTGAGTTACCAACGGGAAAAGGTATTTTCCTCTGTGTATGGTTGTTTTCCTTCCAGAGATGGGTGATTAGGGGGCTCCAATCACTGATCACGTTCATAGCATTTCCCAGACAAGAAGTGATCAGCACATCTTGTACTCTCTTGAAGAACTTACTCGACATTCGGGAGCCTTTGAAATGGGAGTTTTGAAGTCAGCGATTTTTTTTTTCCCTCACCCAGGCTGCTCACTCTTAGGATGCCACCCTTTCAAAAGAGCTTTAATTCCCACCCCCCCCTTATCCTCCTACCTCCTCAAGATTTTAGCAAGATTTAAAAACCTATAAAGAATTTAGAATGGAAGCCTCCTTTGACAGCTGTGTTACTAATAATTGACTCGCCTCCAAAGCCCTATGTCCCCATGAGCTTCATTTAACGAAATTGCTCTTGAATGCTTACTCTAATATTAAAGATGGCTACTGAGCTATGCATCTAAATTATGTGTTGTGACTGACATCTGACCTTTCTCCTTGTCAGTTGCTCTGAAGTAGTCAATGAAGACATTGCTTTGCACTATAAACTGGTAGCTTCAGATGATGAGTGGTCATAGTTTGGGGTCTCTGGAGGATCAGGATCAAGGTCTCAGAAGCTTGGTTTACTCTATCACCTTCCTTCCTGCATGAGGTTTGTGATATTCTCCCTGGTCTGTTTCTGCGCAAGCTGACGCCCATGTCTCAGTCACCTCTTCCTGGAGCAACCCCCTTTACACTGGTTTTAGAACTCAGTCTCACCACAATGTAAGTTCCTCTTAAGCAATCCTTTCTCCAAGTCAAGTCACATGCTCCTGCCTCGGGGTTAGAATTCAGCCTGTGAACCTACAGGACAAAACTCACAACCCAGTCAAAAACAGAGATATGTATAACTTTATTTTCAGTTTTTTCCTCTGTATGTGTACATAATAGGTGTGTATGTGTATGTGTGTCCCCATGTATCTGGGTACACATGTGTACTAGTAGTTATGCACATATGTCTTGGTGCCTGTGGAGGACCCAGATTGAATTGGTTGAATTGGGAGCCCATCCCAATTCTCTCTTCCAATTTATTTATTAAATTAGTATCTCTAAATCAAACCCAGAGCTCACCAGTATAACTAATTTTGCTAACCAGCTTGCTATGGAATCCTCTGTCTCCCATCTTTGGAGGCTAAGATTATAAGTGCCCATTTATGTGGTTTCTGGTTATCCAAACTCCACTCCTCCCAGCCATGGTGTTTGTCATTTTTAAAGCCACATTCTATATATTTATTTATTTATTTAATTTATTTAATATATATGAGTGCTCTATCTGCATGTACACCTGCAGCCAGAAGAGGCTGTGGACGGTTGTGAGCCACCATGTGGTGGTTGGGAATTGAACTCAGGGCCTCTGGAAGAGCATACAGCGATCTTAACTGTTGAGGCATCTCTCCAGCCCCTAAAACCACATTCTTATTGGTAATATTTTAGACTGTTTTGATTCTCTCTCTCTCTCTCTCTCTCTCTCTCTGTCTTTCTCTCTTTCTGTGTTCATATTAAAGACAGAGTCTTATTATTTATTTACTCCTGGGTTCAAATTCACAATCCTTCCTCAGCCTCCCATCTTCTAGAATAATAGGCATGTATCACCATGTCTGACAAAGACTCCTTTTCTCATCTCAAAACATATATTTCAACACATGATCTCTCTGTGACACTCACCTCATTAGATTTAACAGAAATGTTTCATTGTATTTTGGAATTTCATTTTCCTCCCTTTTCTCCTCCAAGTAAGAAATGGCTGTGTCTCCACGCAGGACTTTAATAACTTGGTTCTGTTTACACGGAAATCTTTAAGAGATTATTTCTCTCCCAGTGGCATTCTGCAGATTCTCTGGATAATTTCAGCTGAACCACAGCAGTGGGAGAACCGTTCTGTTGAAGTTATCTTTTGGCTTGTGTAGGGGCAATAGTATCATCCAATAAAAGGATGTATGCAATTAGATCAGCTTTGTGGTGATTATATGGATATTTTAGTTCCATGAATTTAATTATGCTTTGTTAAACAGCCCATATTAGCTTTCAGTGGGGCAAGCTGTGGCTGGGTGAATGCCAAGAGACTTGTACCCTGAATAGTCCATGTGCTGGGTTTTCTGAAGACAGAACAAATGAAAACCTTTGGGCACAAGGGTCATGATTACTTTTCCTTTCCTTTCTGATTTCTTTCTAATAAAAATTAGTTCCTATTGAAACATTTGGGATGATTCTGTAAAGAAAAATTACTTAAGTAACCTGAATTAAAAGAAAAAAGTGATGTGTGGTTTTTAGAAACTTCAAAACAACACAGGGTATCTAAGATAAATGAACAGTGCTCCTGTTAAGTTCATCTGTCAGTCTTCTGACTTCATCCTGAGATGGGCAGGTTTGGTGTTCTTCATTTTTTTCTCCTTTCTAAGCTCCTTTGCTGATACAGATACACATGTATGTATACAAATATGCATATGCAAACATTCATGTGCATATACATGTGCAAATATGCATGTGCACATGCAAATGTGCATATGCAAGTATACACGTGTACATCCAAATAGACATGCAAATATGCCTGTGGGTATTCATGTAGATATATGCAAATATGTGTTCAAATACATGCTCTTAAAAATAGTCAGACTAGTAGTCTTCATTTTCTTCAGTTGTTTTCTTTGATCACAAAGCATAGGTACTCTCTGTATTACTGTTCTCAATGTCTATCAGTTCCTTTTTAATAGCTACATAGTTATCTGTAATATGGCTGTGATTTTATTTTCTCAGCCATCCCCTCATAGATATGCTTAAGGTTTTATCTACCTAAGATTTGTCTGTTGTCTTCTACTGAAATACGTGTACCTACGATATTTGTCTGTATTTCTTTAGTTTCCATATTTAGATAAAAACTTTTTGACATAAAGCAATGAGTGGAAGTTATAATCTTCGATGCCAACAAATATTAGTATAGTTTTAACCCAAGATCACTGAAGCAATTTGCAGTCTTCCAACTATACCTGGCCAGCCTTGGGCATCAACCATCTTCTTGAGTTTGGATTTGACACATGGCATATTGTGGCCTCAATTTGCATATCTTGAATATTCATGGTTTGCAGTATTTTCTTCTTGTATGAATTATTTATGCAAAATACGCGTCCACTTGCAATAGGCTTATCTATGTTTTTGTTCACGTGTGGAATTTGTTGGTTTTTAAAAGCCGCTTACTTTAGCCAGAGATGCATTTGGTGAGTGCCTGCTACCATGTGCCCTTTGATTTTACCTGCACAATCGTTTCTATATGAAAGATTTTCATTTTTATGAGCAACATAAGGAGCTACCTGTCCCATCTTCAAATTTTATAAAAAGAGCATCTTACACATTCTTATTATTCTTTATAGCTCAGTAGCTTATACTGAAATTTTCTGAAAATTACTTACCATTTATTTTTTAAATATGTATGAAATATGCAGATTTCAGTTGTTCTAACAATGACATTAATTTAATATTCTACCCCTCACATGAAGTCCTATGTGAGCTTGAATACACACACACACACACACACACACACACACACACACACACACACACACTTTCTTCACTCTTTTTTGTCCCTCCCCCCAAAATGATTCTTTCACTGTTGCATATTAGACGGTTTTCTTCAACTCACAGAACACTATGGAATGATATGGGAATGGCAGGTCACACTTGGAATACTAGTTAGTATTTCTGGCTATCAGCAGTAAGAACTATACCTAAGCTGGGCCAAGTGACTTTCCAATCTGGAAAATTCTTGGGCTGCCCTACACTTGGGATCCATAGGTTGCATGGTGTCAGCAGAATTGGTTCTATCCATGCCATTTTCTTGTTGTATTTACTGTTGTCAGGCTTGGCTCCACCACTATGAAGTGTTTAATGCTTATAAACATCCAAGGTCACTTCATTCTCTGAACAGTGGAAACATTAAATCTTGAATCACATGTCTATCTCTAGATCATTTCTTCTTGTAAGAGGATATATTGGTTATTTTTCCTATTGATGTAGTTAAAATAACCTTAAGAAGCAACTAATAGGGGCATCTGGGCTCACAGGTCCAGGGTAGAGCCCACCATGTATGATGGGACAGACATGGCATCGGGACCGGGAGGAAGATGGTCACGTTGCACCCATAGCCATAAAGCTGAGAGAAATGAATGCACACACTCAGTTCAGTCTCTACTTTTTAATGTAGTCTAGAGTCACACCTCAGGGAATAATGTCACCTACAGTGGGTGTGTAGTCTCACCTCAGGTAACCTAACAAGATAATCCCCCACAGGTATGCACAGAGACTTGTCCTGCAAATGATTCTAGCTCTCATTGGGCTGACATTGGGCTGACAACTGTGATCACCCACCACAGAGACATGTGCTCTTCTCATTGGCTCCAGTCACTCACTCACAACATCAGCGTGACAGACAAGCAGAATGTCCTCTCCATCAACCATCCCACTTGATATTATCTCAGCAATAGGTAAAGTCAATAATGAAAATTTCAAATGTTACCGAAAAGAAGGGTCCACATTTGGCTTCTGAAACAGTTGATGTTTTATAACACTTGATTTAATATGAATCAAATATCCATATTAGTTCTTAAAATTCACTCAGTCTTTCAAATGTCATTATTATTGCAAGGTATATTGTAATTGTCAGGAGACATTTGTCAGGTTTCTGTCAGTGGGCAACTCTTCCATCTTAATTGGTTCACCTACTTGTGCAAACTAAGAATGGCTGAGGTTCGACGACTACATCTAAAGCTAAAAGAGACCAACGAGATCAGCAGTTGCCAATTGTGTGATAACATAATTCTCATATACTGATAATAGGAGTACAAATTAGTATATCTCTGAAAGGTCATTAAAAAATAAAGATACACAGTCTAACCAGCAATGTCCTTCTCTCTACCACTCCCCATGTTTTTCCCTGAGGCAGAGTCTCTTCCTGAACCAGGGGCCTGTGCTTTTTCAGCTAGGTTGGAAGCAAGGAATGCTCAGTGACCCTCTATCTCCCTGTCCCTGACTGTAACTCTAGGCTCATGGCCTGTTGCATGAGTGCTGGGATCCAAACTTCATCCTTATGATTGCATGGCAAGTACTCTTAACTGCCTAGAACATCTCTCCAGCCCCGCAAGTGGCTTTCTTTTGAATGTATCCCCCAAAATACACAAACGTACACCCGCGGTAAGCATTTGATGGACTGTTATTTATATTATCAAAGTCAAACCCCACTTTAATGAATGTGAGGCACAAACTGATTATAGAATGACTGTCTAACCATGCATTTGCCTGACATTTAAATAGAGGGCAATTACACATTTTAAACATAAAAAAACCCATTTTTAATGTAAAGAAAACAGCTCCTTAATGAAGATTTAGTGGGAAAATCATCGCCCTCGTTAGGACTTTGCAGCAGTTCACCCTAGAGTGGTCAGGTCACCGTGCTCGAGTTTTGATTACACCTTCCGTATGGATTACAGCTCATATTCAAAACATTTAATTACTCAGCAAGAGCATTAATCACTTGGCTGAATATATTTCACCTTTTCTCCTTCCTGCACAATTTGTTTAAGCCAAGTTGACCGGATAGAAGTGTATTAAACACTGTCCGTGCTGAGTGGCAGAAGAGGAACTAAGCCCCTGGCAGGGAGGTCCTGGGGTCAGCTCTTGAGCTCTCATTCCTTAGCTCAGGGCAAGCCACTTGCCAGATCCAGTGAGTTTATATCTTCTTTTGTAAGGAGAACATAATCATCCCCATCTCTTATCTCTAGTCTCATTGTCACGAAGCGTAGAGAGAATGTGTGTAAGATGCACTGTGAGCCTCAGAGCTCTGGATGCGCACGGACACATTGCTCTTTGGAATTGTGCTTTATCCCTACTCGTGTATGTCCTCTTCCTACAAGGGATGGTTTTACTCCACTGAAGTGCTTGCCCACGTCTGTATATTTGCAGAGTGAGGTGGAGCAGCTAACTTGGAAAAAGCAACTGTGGTGAGGGAGGTCTATTATGTTGTTGTTCTTCTGTTTGATGGGGGAAAAGAGGACACTATTACTATACCCTTTGCTCACCAACCCACTATTCTCTCTATGTGTCTGTCTGTCTCTGTCTCTCTGTCTCTTTCTCTCTCTGTTTCTCTCTGTCTGTGTCTTTATGTTTGTGTGTGTGTGTGTGTGTGTCCACAGACAGATGCAGGTAACATGTGTGCACATGCACACTTAGATCAAAGGAAAACCTCAGGTGTCCTTCCTTAGGAGCCAACCATCTTATTTCATCTATCTGTCTGTCTGTCTGTCTGTCTGTCTGTCTGTCTGCCTATCTATCTATCTATCTATCTATCTATCTATCTATCTATCTATCCATTCATTTGTGACAAGGGCACCTGTAGCTCACCTGGTAGGCTAAGGTGGCTGATCAGAGAGCCTCTGGGACCTTCCTGTCTCTGTCCAGCATGGTTTACAAACTCATGTCACCATGCCTGAAAGCCACTACTAATTTTTAGCTCAGTTTTAATAGTTGTTTGAGAATTTTGTGTAATCTATTTTAATCATATTCACTTCTCCCCCAATTCCTCCAAAATTTATCCCCGCTTTCCTACCTGCACAACATTGTCTTAATTATTAATTTTAACTCATGCAGTATAGTTGGTAATACCCATATATTCTTAGATGTGTGGGCTTCCATTGATGTGTGACCAAAACACCAGTGGCTACACCTTTAAAGGAAGTTGACTCTCCCTCTCCCGGTATCAATGTGTTTCGAGTAGCTCCTTAGCTATGGGTAGGATTTCATGCCTACCTCTCTCTCCATGGTTGAATTTTGTCTGGCTTGAGATTGCACATGTCTTGTGCATGATGTCTCAATCATTAAAACTCTTATGTGCAACTGTTCTGCTATGTCCAGAAAACACCATTTTCTTGTAGTTTCTTTGTCTTTCACTCCTTCTATTTCCTCTTCCACAATGATCCATGGGCCTTTGGAGGAGAAGGTGTGATATTGATGTCCCAGATTAAGATTGAGAATTCTACAGTTTCTCGTTATTTGCACCTTGACCAGGTCTCTGTCTTAATCACCATGTACTCCACAAGAAGATTTTCTGATGAGGATTGAGAGAGCACTAATCTATTAGTATAACTGAATTATTGGGAGTCAGTTTCAAAATGTGTTTGTTTGGCAGCATAATAGTAGTAGTTCCTCCCCCAGATCCTGTCACTTGTTTCAGGTTTGGGGTTTTGCTATCAGGTGCCAGATATGGGTTTCAACTTGTGGAGCAGGTCTTAAATCCAATTAGAAAGTGGTTGGTTCCTTCCATGATATTTATGCCACTACTACACCAATAGGCATGTCTTGTCTGGTGGGTACTTTTTTAACTTGCAGAGATCACAGCTGGGTAAGACTAATGATTACTTTTTTTGTCTAGTAGTATGCATAACACCTTCCAGTACGATAAAAGCAAGCCAGCAGGACTGAAGCTTCCAGGTATGTACTAACTGGATTGATCCCTGTACTATGTATTCAGTGTCTTTTACAATTCAAGTATTTGTAAATAAAAATCACAGTACTAGAAACCTTTTCTGGACTCCTTAGCTAGTGAGGTGCCAGTGACCCCCCAACCCCTCAACATTAAAGGCTGCTGCCAATGTTCTTAGTTGTCCTCCAGAACATTCTGATAAGCTGAAGACACCACTATATTAAATGTTGACTGTATAGAAAGGACTTGAGACAGCTTGGTGTACTATGTTTCATCCTCACCATCTGGCTTTCATTTCCATTTCTATCTTGGAAAAGTTCAGCAGTTGGACTACACTCTTATGGTGCTTGGGTGCGAATTCTAAATACACATGAAGAGTCAATGGCAGTCACTTCGCCCACCTCTGAGGGTCCACTCAGTCTACAGTTGTACGATGGAGAGGTGTCCATAGTACCTATGCTAAGTGCTCTGGGTACGTGACTGTGTGTATTTGTGAGCACATTTTCTGCTATTGCTTCTGCCCTAAGGCTGGATTGACCAGTTGTTGTGAGACCACGTGACCTGCAATGCTGAAAATATTTACTGTCTGCCCTTAACAGAAAAAAAGGAATGTTTGCTGACTCTTCATTGAGGTCAGACTTTGGTTGGAGGTCACTATTGCACAATGGAGAGATAAAGAAATGATATAGTTTGTGAGAGCCACTGTCTTGTAAACTTTCTGTCTAATCCTAAGCCTACCCCCAAAACAGGGTAAAAACTTCAGAACCATCATTGGGTACTGTCTTCTCAAGTACACTGTGGAATCACTGGCCAGTTTTCTGAACATTTCCAAATGTCTGCCATATCCCGAATGACATATGTTACTTAACTTCATAATCCTCTCAGCCACTTCTGAACTAGTTGGTACTAAGCCCCTTCTAGAGGGGAGGAAACAGATGTTCAGGAGGATTTATATAACTCACAGAAGTTCTTGGAACTTTCCAGAGCCAGAATTCAAACTTCAGTGTGTCTAAATGTGAGCTGGTGGTGGCCCAGCCTCTTCATACTCTTTCTCCTCTAATTCCATGAAAATAGCATGGGTCACAAGGATGGGGAAGAAGGATGTGCAGAGCTTTCCAGATGCCGGGCTTGAGCAGGGGCTTTTTGTTCCCTGCTCAAATTCAAATTAATTCTTAGAATGCAACAACCAGACTACAGAATAAGTGAAGAAAAAAGAAAAGAAGTTGAATTAGGTTTCCATGTACAGAAATACAAAGAAACGCAATTTCCAGTCCTTAACTGGAAATTATCATTCCTGTGGTGTATTGACCTTACTGTGGTTAAATGAGGTTTATTTTAATCATTCATATCACTTAATACAAATTATGTTTAGTAGAATAAAACTCAGTACAGTTAAATTGGATTAATGTATTCATTAATTATGCTAATATAATTAATTAAATTAATAAGGATGCAATGAACTAATGCACAGAAACAGTAGCAACATCTTCAAGAAAACAGATCACTCTCACCTAGCACCTACTCCTATGTCTATTGCCAGCATCATATTTTTTTTAAATTTCTGCTTTGGTTGTTGAAGGTTTCGCACATGAGTATTGTATTTGTGTCTTTCTCACCTTTGCTGCTCTCCTCTCCAACTCTTCTCCTGTCCCTATTTTTTCCCCAATTCAGGACTTTTTCTTTTTTACTTACTATTGTACATACACATACATATACATACACAAATATGTGCATATATACACCCTATTGAGTTTATTTATTGTTGCTCATATGTACATGTATTTAGGACTGAGCACTTTGTATTGGATAAACTACCAAGTGGATCATTCCAGGAGAAAACTGACTCTCCCTCTCAGTGCTAAATAAGGTCACGTAGATAATGTCTGTCCGTCCAGGCAAGATGAGTTTACAACTGTCAGTTTCAATCCACAGAATGTGCATTCTGAGGAGACCTTTGTGCTGGGACAGGAGTCCTTAGCTGCAAGAAGAGAGAAGTTGTTTCCTGAAGTTTGGGAGAGAAGGCATTCTGCTTTGTATTAAAAGGTAATACGGGTTGAGGATATAGTTCAACAGTATGGTGAAGTACCTAGGAGGCTCAAGGTTCAGAATTTGATCCCTGGCACTTATAATACAAAACAGAAAACAAAACAAAACAAAAAAACCCCCAAAACAAAAACAAAGCTCAAAAGACCCAAACAATACCCCCATCTCCCAACCTCCAACACACACTCAGTGGAACAAAAGGTAACAAACACAGGTAACTGAAAGGAGATGCACATAAACTTTTAAGAGAGGCCCTGAGACATCCAACATAGCTTCCATGCTGTTATTATGTTCTTATGTTTTGGTTGCAGAACCCCCTCCAGGTAATACATGGATATCATCTGTGATTAGTAACTAAATGTAGAATATGGCATACACACAGTAAATTAGAATGTCACTCAAAGAAATTTTGTATTTTTCTTGTTTATGGAGTTCTCAAGCTGGACCCGCGCAGCCTGTCTCCCTTTGTCTACAATGGGTGTCTAACATTTTGAGAGTATGACATGATGCTGTGGTCCACAAATGTGTTGGGCCACATTCATAGCTATACATTTGGCACACAAATTGCAGGTTATTTGACAGGCCTCAATAGAACATGTGATCCAAAGGGGAAGAAAATCCTAGGGGCTGGAGAGATGCCTCATTAGTTAAGAATGTGTACTGTTCTTGCAGAGAACTTCAGTTTCAGTTTCAACTCAGGACTGCCCATAACTCCAGCTCCTGGGGATCCAATGCCCTCTTCTGGCCTCCATGAGCAACTGCACTCATGCACACACACATTCCAGCTCAGATACACAGGCATACACATAATTAAAAAAAAATTACAGTCAGGTTTCTTTGTCACATTTCTCCTGTTTATCATCTTCTGGCAAGAGCATCTTTTATAGCTGAGGAAAAATAGGAACAATTACAGAAGTTTATTTGCACCCACCTCTCCCCCAGAGGGCTTTGATGGAGGGGTGTTGAATGGGATGGAATCTCTAGGTCCTCTACTCAGCAGAACTGTTATAATGCTTGGGAATCCTAGAAGTCCATTTGTCCTAAGTGTCTGGTGATAAAACCTCTATAGTTTTGGTTGTTTTAAAAATAATAATTGGTAAAATAATTTCTTCATTTTCACTCAAACCGCTTCTGAGGAAATAGATTAGATTCTGAAATTCTTTATTTAATATGCTGTAATTTAAAATGATCTATTGATACCTTGGAAGGAAGAAAGGAAGACAAAATTATGACCCTGTATCACCAAGGTTAATTCTTACTGTGGCTGTGCTGGTGTCAGGAGGATAAAAGGTTTGTATACTTAGCTGGTAGAGGTGTTGTCAACAGCCATGAGGACCTGTATTCAAACCCCAGAACCCATATAAAAGAGCCAGGCATGGTGGTGAATGCTAATCCCAGCACAAGGGAAGCTAAGGCAAGTGGGTCCCTGGGGATCCTCAGCTGGCCAGCTTGCCCAGTCACCAGCTGATACAGCCACCCCTCTTTGCCTTCGAACAAGTTGCTTCTCATCCTTAGGATGTCGTTCCCCTTTGGCTAGGCTGAAGAATGGTGGACAAATGCCTATGTGTGCTTTAAAATCCAACACACACTTCACCACCCTTCGAATTCTCTGTAAATTTGCTCTGACTGTCCCAGAGAGCACAACACAGTCAACTGTCAACTACTCTCTGGCACGTATTGAAATGATTACAATACTAGTTTATGCTGTAGTCATCTTCTTTATTCTCTTGCTGCGATCTGCTTTGGAAACCCAAGCCTAACAAGGCTTCTGTGTTTACAGCAGGTATTCACATATATGAAGTCAAAAGGAAAAAAAAAGTACATCCGTCATTTTTGTGTGATATTCTCTTGTTAGAAGACATTGCTATGCTTTCAGGTGCAATGAATGAATGAATGAATGAATGAATTAAAGCCCTGGGGCTAGAGAACCTGTATTTCCTTAGTGCTGGGTATCTGAGTCCCATCTCTTTCAGGCTGGTCCCCCCAGCCCTGAAAGACTGTGAGCCTTGAGCTGAGGAGATGGTTCTGTACATGTGAGTGTGAGGATTGGATCCCCAGAAACCCACTTAAATGCCAATGTGCACAGTGGCCCTGCCTGCAATTGCTGCCTTCTGTGGATCCACACATGCAAGCTAGGCAGCAACACTAGCTGTATCAGTGACCTGTGGCCTTGACTGAGGGACCCCGTCTCAGTGAATAAGGTGGATAAGCCAACGAAGAGTAGTCATTCACCTGGAGCTTCCACATGCACACACATGTATGCAAGCATGCAGGACATCCAACACACACACACACACGGAAAAGAAAAACCAAAGATTGTGCACCCACAGGGAAGTTGGCTCATTCATCCCAACATGGGGTCTTTTGTTTGTTTGCAAGGTGAAGGACTTGGGGCTTGTTTTGTAGGCTGTAGGCTGACTATGATCTGAGCTGTCTTAGCTGTGTGTGGTGGTCATAGCAGGTGTGGGGAGTGCGACTTGGGGCATCTCAGGAATTGACTTGTCTCAGAAGCTTGTAAGTTTCCGGGAGGAGCCTGGAACTAAGGAGGACTTTATAGAGTTCCTTTTCTCACCGTTGTGAGCAGACAGCTGACAAAAAGCAATGTATGGAAGCAAGGATTATTTATTTGGGGTTACCAGCTTAAGGAAGGATGTAGTCAGTCATGATGGGGAAGGGGGTGGCAGCAGAAGCCTGAAGCAATCCACGCCGGAAGCAAAGAAGGGACAGGAAGTGGGACCTTTCCAGCTGTCTCTGTCTGGCCCACTCTGTCTGTCGACAACTTTATTATTTATTTATTTTAGCCTGTCCGTATGTTTGCATATGTGTTTGTGAGGGGGTGCGCATGCGGAAGCCTGAGATTAATCTCAGGTGTCTTTTTTGGTCTCTCTTCCCCTTGAGTTCTGAGAGTCTCTTCCCCTGGATCTCTCCAATTTGCCTGGGCTGGCTGGCCAGGGAGCCCCAGGGACTCACCCGTCTCCACCTCCCCGTCCCTGGGACTGTAAATGCACCACAATGCCTGGCTTTTTGAACACGGGTTCGGTGGATCAAACTCGGGTGTGCATGCTTGTGGGGCAGGCATTCTACCAACGATACCAACTGCATCATCTTCCGCAGTCCACAGATGACATTGTGAAATCATTCTGGTCTTCTAAGTCTAGCTGTTCACGCTCAGAACTCTGTCTCTCTCCAAATCCCACACCTTTGGGAGAGGCTCCAGTTGGGCCATATATGTGATTGCGGGGCAGGGCCTGACTGAGGAGGGAGGGCTGAAAGAGGAGCGGCCTTCCTAAGAAACCTTCAGGGCAGAGGGGTGTGATTGACATCCCTGCAACAGACATGGTTGAGATGAGGCGGGCTCCTTCAGAGCTTTCACGCGTGGCGACCATTCTATTTTGTAACCCTCGGTGAAGGGCACTCTGGAGCATTAGACAGGCCCACTCCTGTTCTGTGCATGGCTCAGGGCCAACTAACTCATTGGAGCCACGAGTCAGATAGGACCCTTCTGTATCTTTCACATGATGACATGCTCCTGTCACCCCTACAGCGGAGGGCACCTGGGTAAAGGGTGATTGGCCATCTTTTTCTTGACTCGTTATTTTCCAAACTGGGTAATCTCCTATTCAGGGAATTCTGCTATTTATTGTAATAGGAAGAAATCGGCAGCTGTTGGGGAAATCTCCATGTAGCTCTTCCCAGGTTTTCTCTGCTTTGGTGTAACCTAGAAAAACACCAGAAAGTGAGTGTCAGCACAGATATACCACCCCCCCCCAGTCCCACCCCAGAGCCCCATGAACCCTATCATACCCAGGGAAATGTTTCTTTCCCAACTTTAGCTCTTACAGACTTTTTTTTGTTGGTTTTTCGAGACACGGTTTCTCTGTGTATCCATGGCTGTCTTGGACTCACTTTGTAGACCAGGCTGGCCTTGACCTCACAGAGATCCACCTGCCTCTGCCTCCTGAGTGCTGGGATTAAAGGCGTGCCCACCACACCCGAAAGTTACAGACAGCTGTGAACTGCCATGTGGGTGCTGCAATTTGAACCCGGGTCCTTTGCAAGAGCAGCCAGTGCTCTTAACAACTGAGCCATCTCTCAAGCCCCAGCTCTCACAGGCTTTAACTCACACCACATTGATCTATGCAGGAATAAAATACTAACAACCCGTTGATGTGAAAACAGTTCTCACACCAAAGGGAATGAAAGCTGTTTTATTATGGAACCAAGTGTGAGTGACTAAGGCTGAAGTATGCTGATTCTGGGGACTTCTAATACCTATGTTCCAACATGGTCATAACTTTATGAACTTCTTATAGTTAAGACACAAAACAATGTCAGAATTTGGGGCACTTTTAAAATAAGTAGTGGAAACACCAAACAGGCAAACTATAGCAAAGTGTGGAAACCTGTCCTGTGGGTTAGCTTTAGGGTTGGTGGGAGCTAGACACCTTATACAGTCCTGAAAGTTTTATCTGATAGTTGCAAGGACTGACTGTCAGTCAGAGTTGACTGATTGAGAGGTTGGCAATGAAGGGGATTAAGGGTGGCCCAAAATAATTTGGCTCTAGATCTGCAACATTGCAATTCTCCACAATCACAGAAGTTTAAATCACACAATTAGCCTCTTATCTTTATCACAGGTGCTGCCCCCAAACCCCACCAAGAACTTCTAGAATCCTCTGTTAGGCTTGTGTCCCCATCTTTTTTTTCTCCATCTTATCACGATTTGCTTTCCCCACAACAGCTAAAAGAAAATCTATAATGCCCCTCTTATTTTCTTTTTTGTAATGAGTTCTATTTGGGTCATTGTTTGTCCATCTTTGTTTAGTTAAGACAGAACCAAATATGAGTAATAACTTTGGGAATAGAGACAGATGAACTAGCCGTGCACAAGGAAAGCTGGTAGATTCCAACTTGCTGTGTGGCTGAGGAGTCAGGAAGCACTGATTATATTTTGGCAGAGACTCGAAAACAGGCAGAGTCCTGGGGTCCCTTCATGGTAGAAAAAAAAATGGAAAGCTTCAGATGCTTCAAGAAGGCGGAAGGCTGCTGGGCTGGCCTCTGTCCCTTCCTTGAGTGAAGGTCTACTTCTCTCCCAATCCTCTGGTCACCTCCTCTGACCTTCATCCCTGTCCTTCACTAGAAGCTGCTCCTGACTGAATGAGCGGTGTGCACTCAGTAGAATGCTGGGACACTGTTTCCTTGCAAGTTGGAAATAGGTGTGAACATTGGAAGTGCTGTTTGTTACTCTAGGGTCCTGAGTGGTGACCAGTCAAAGCTTCCAGAGGTGTGTGCTGCCCGCTGCCTTTGTTAGATCAGGTGCTGGAGAAAGTGGCCTGACTTTTCTCCATTTTGACATCATGCTGGCATCCTGAAATGGTTTCTGAAGGGGGGTAGTGTGATTTCCTGGGATGAATGTGCAAAGTGCGGGTCAGAGGTCACTTTTCAGATAATGGTTTCAAAGTATATTAAGACAGCCAGTTCTTGTTGAAGGAAGAGAAGAAAGAGGATGGAAAAGAGGGGGAGGAAGGAGGGAGGAAGGGAAGAAGAAAACAGAGGGAGAGGGAAAGAGAAAGAGAAGGAAAGGGGAAGGAAGAGAGGGAAGGGGGAATGAGAAAGAAGTAGAGAGGAAGAGAGAAAGAAAGGAAGGGAAGGAGAGAGGGATGGAGAGAGGGAGGGAGAGAGAGGGAGACAGGAAGGGAGGAAGGAAAGGATGGAGGGAGAGGCGAGCATGTTGGTTTGAATCAGAAATGTTTTCCATAGCCCCATATATGTGAACACTAGGCCCCTGTTTGATGCTGTTGTTTGGGAAGGTTCTAGAACTTAAGGAGATGGAAATTTTTGAGAAGAAATACCACTGGGGGTATGCTCTGAGGGTGTGTAGCCTCATCCTACTTCCAGTTTGCTCTCTGTGCTTGGTATGTGTGGTCGGAGATGGGATCTCTCCGATTCTAGTTATGGTCACTTGCTGCCCTGCCTACTACCCCATGACGGACTCTCTCTAGAGATGTAATCTAAAGATGAACTCTCTCTTTTTTTCATAAATTGTTCTGGTCGTGATGTTTTATCACAGCACAAAAAGTAACAAATACAAAGGGAAGAAAGAAGGAGGGAGATGAGGAGGAAGAGAGAAAGAGGAGGAAGGGAAAGGAGGGTAAAAAGCAAGAAGAGGAAAACAGACTTAAGGAAACACATTGGGAGTATAATGGTGTTCAGTCTCCAGGTCCTAATACTCACATTACCCTTTGAGAACTGAATCTGTCTCCATGTCAAGGGATAGCTCATCAGGGGAGCTGGCAGCCTGTTCTTGGAACTTTTCAGTCAGACACCATGGTTCAAAGGCCTTGCTGGCAAGGCAGAGAGAAGCCTTCCTGTCACTCGGACAGACAAGCACCAAGGGCCTTTGAGGAGGCACTTACAGAATTTTCCTTGTGTGGTTGTACAGGGTGTGTTGTTCAGGTAATTTAACATTGATTTTAGTTTAAAAGGCAATTAAAACAAAATGGGCAGCCACTAGCCACCTAGGTTAAATAAGCTTAGATTTAAACCGCTTCCCATTACTACTTCTGTTTTCCAAAGGGTTTGAGCTCCTCTATGCTAATTTAGTGAGCTCAGGCTGTGTCCTCCTCCAAGCTACTCCATAGTATATAAAACTGGATTTTTTGGGGGGCTGAGGCTGATTCTTGCCCTGGGAGACTCCATTTTACAAGAGATTCGTGAATCCATTTTGAGGTAAGGAGATGATTGAAGGACCTGGCCACCGGAAACTGCACCATCTGTCAGGTACCACCATCGAGCACAGACTGATAATTGACTTATTTCTGGTAGCCCTATTATTTATTGAGGTGAATTGATAATGTAGAAGCACATGGGCATATTGGAATTACATCAGGAAACCACCATCAGGAACTTATCTGACACAGCAGACCAAAGAGAGGGTGAAACTCCCTTGCCTGGGCCCTATACCTAACATGATGGACAGCAAACACTGAGGGGATGTGGCTCTGTACTAGCCTAGCATCTGATACCTGGTGTCCTCAGAGATGGGCCAGCAGAAGACTTTCCCAGCAGTCTCTGGGGCTTAGCCAAACTTGGTCTCATGATGTTAGGCAGTCCACTCCGGGCTGCTGGCCCACTCCCCTGTTTACCCAAGTGGAGCTGGTCCTGAATCTGCTGATTTCTGTTCTTGGACCCCAAGTCAACGGTTGGTCTCACAGATGAACTCTGCAGTTCTGCTTGCTCTCAATCCTGACTCCACCTGCCCCACAGTGGCTCCCGCCCAACATTGGTCTCCTTTGTTATCTTGTTAATACAGACTCTCCCTCCGGCTACTTCTGAAACCTTTTGAACTCCATTGCATCCTCTTTAACGCGTTAATATTAGTAACTAAGGCTGAAATAAAAGAGTCTGCACTCCCCTCAGCCAGATTACCAGGGTAGGCAGCATTATCTGGCAAACTGCTGCCATTAAAACCTGCTAAACCTTGTGATTTTTAGTGTTATCCAATAAGTTCTGACACTGTGGAAAGGCACGAATGAATGTGTGCCCCTATGATTCTGGCACCTTTCACTTATGACAGGAACCCAGCAAAGAAATAGTTATTCAAAAAGGAAAGGTTTGGAAAAATAACACTAAGGATAAGACGAATTTTCTTTTATTCACTTCCAGGAGTTTGGAGGAGTGTAAGCTTCCAGGATGTAAGACTTGAGTGGTGTGTGTGTGTGTGTGTGTGTGTGTGTGGTGTGTGTGATCATATGTCAGTCCTTGCTTGCTTGAGACAGGTTACTTGTTTGCTACCCCATAGAATATTCTAGGCTACTTAGCAAATTTCTAGAGATTCTCCATTCTCTACCTCTCAACGAGTGATTGGAGTACTACATGAGACTTTTACTTGAGTCCTGGGGATTTGAACTCAGCTCCTCACACTTGTATGGGATGAGCCATCTTCCCAGCTCAGGATTTGAGTTCTTTCCATGTGAAATCCTAAAAGCAGAACCTGTGCTAAATCAGTTTCCCTTGTTGGTGTTTCTCCTGTATATGCGAGGAGAGATAGGCTCCAGGCACCACAGAGAGAGATAGATGTTCATTGTGGCATTGTTCGGTGGACAGTAAGAAGAAATGGTGTCTTGGTAAAGTACGATAGCAACAGGGATGTTGTAACTTGTTAATTTCTGATGTAGTCACAAACATCTGTGCAAAAGTGCAAAAAGTGCATTCTATACTTGCAAAGTACAGAAGATAATAGGTACCTTTCAGGGTAAAGGGCCATTGCGTGGTGATGGCATTTTTATTCTGTAAGCCATGGAAAATACAATCAGCTGGATGAATTTGCTGCAAAACCTTACATGTTGTTGTCTTTGGTGTTAAAACAATGCCATGTTTTTCTCTTGTGTTTTTACAAATTTTCTAAATATTCCACAATAAGCAATGAGCACTCATTGGCCTTATAGTTACTACTCTGTTCTTATGCATATGTTTCTGTGTGGTTACAGGTGTGTGTGTGTGTGTGTGTGTGTGTGTGTGTGTGTGTGTGAGCATGGACGTGTATGCATGCTTCGGGATGAAGGGGAAGGGTGTATAAATCACTCTTCATTAAAAAAATAATAATATAATTTTAGGGATACATTTTTATTTTTAATCACGCATGTGCACTTGCGAGTACAGGTGGTCTTAGAGGCCAGAAGAAGGAGTTATGGAACTAGAATTACAGGTGGATGTGAACCTCCTGATGTGGATGCTGGGAAAGGAAAGGACATGGCGCCCCTGAAGGAGCCGTTAGCCCTCTTGAGCACAGAGGCTTTTTTGACTTTTATTTCTCGAGACAAGGTGTCTCACTGAACTTGGAGCTCACAGGTCTGATGGATGGCTAGGATGGCCAGCCCAGGGAACCCTAGGGATCCCCTGTGTCTGTTCTATCGGCACTGTGATTATTTGTGTGCCTCCCCTCACCCATCTTTTTGCACAGTTTTGGGTGATGTCATTTAGGCTCCATGCTTCTATGCTGTGCACTTTATGTACTGAGACATCTCCCCACTCGTGGCCTTATTCTCGTTAAGAGGATACTGAAAGCAAGGCTTTCTTGTGGCAGTGCCCAGAAGAACATCCCCACAGAGATGCCCCTGGGCCACACCAGTGCAAGAATGAGCTCTGTGTGCATGTGCTGTGCTGAGGAGGTAGGCAGGACATCTCTGTAGGACTTCTGTTTCTTGCTTGAGAGAAGCCTGCACCAGTTTGGTAAGCTGGGTCCCTCATCTAATCTTTATTTATGACATTTTTTTGGCCAAATTTTTATGGCAAAATTTTATTTATTTATTTATAATGGTTTTAAGGCAAACCATTCTGTAGAGAACTGTTTCAAATACACACTGGTGTGGCTGGAGAGATGGCCCAGCAGTTACAAGTCCTTGACCTTCCTCAGATGATCTGAGCTCTATCCCTAGAACCTAGGGTGAGCAGCTCACCACCACTCAACTTTGGCTCCAGAGTCCACTGTTCTGGCCTCCCTAGGTGCTTGGACATACATGCCATGTGCTCACATAGAGCCTTACACATAGAAGAAAACAGAGCTTTAAAAATATGCACAGGTGATTCACATGTATGTGTATGTTAGTAACTGTGATCATTTGCCACTGACCAATGCGGACCAATAGTTTCCAGGTAGGAATACAGGATTAAGCCCCACCATGAATGTGTGCTCTCCCACCATAAGCTGCTTTATGAACCTCGTCCTTCTCAATCTGAGGATATTGTGAGGTACCAGGGCAAACAGCAGCACTAGGTTCTGCTGTTCTTATCTCATGAAGTTACAGTGTGGTCCTTGTTCAGTTGTATGGTACTTTCTGTTCCAGGTGGGCCCTGTTTTGTGTTTTTTGTGTGGTAAACATTTTTAAGCTACTAAAGGAGCCGTATGTCTGTAGGATAAGGGCTATCTCTGTGGGCCACTACCATAGCTTTCATGGGGGAAGATAATCTTGTCACCTTTGCTTAGAAGATAAGATTGATTTAAATAAAAATATTTTGTGCATTGAGGCTTAGGAGCATATTTTTTCCTAAGATGAAGCAAATAATTAGATGTTGGAAATTTAAAAAAAATTAGTAGAACATAAATCATGTCTTAACAAATTTTCTTCCTTCACTCCTCTCTCTCTCTCTCTCTCTATATATATATATATATATATATACATATATATTTCTTTCCTTCTTCCTTATATGCAGGTATACGTGCACATAGATGTACATGACTGTGGAGGTTAGACCAACCATGAGGACCTTCAGTCACTGTCCACATTTTTTTTTTTAATTTGGAGACAGTATCTCACACACCTAGGGCTCTTAGATTACACTAGGCTAGCTCTTGTCTCCACATCCCCAAACCTAGGATTACAAGTGTGCACTTTTAGTGTACACAGTGGACTTTTAGCTGAGTGTCAGAGGTGGATCTCAGGTACTCATGCTTGCATGGCACAAGCTTTGCAGACTGAAACATCTCTCTACCTTCAAAATGCAGTGTGTTTGTTCTGACAGATTTTGTTAACATTAGGAGAGAAAATCCAGTTCCTGCATTAAGGGTAGATATTGGTAGTGACAGTCACCAGCATATGCATATGGTCAGGTGTCCTCATACTTGTCTTATATACCTCTGTCCAAAAAATTAAAACATTCAGGGGTAAACAAAAAGCAAGCAATAAACACCCTTATTTCCCACTCAAGAATCTCCTCCTGAGTGATGTCTTCCAGCTGTATGCTTACCTAATGTGAGCACACACTTGTTTATTTGTTTTTCATATTTAGAATGGTGGTGCACAGTTCAGGCTAGCCTTGAGTACGTGAAAGCTTGAATCACAGGTGTCACCCTGCTCAGCTCCACTGGTACTCTGTAGAGATGTTTACCCACATACCGTTTACACTGGAAATGGGACATAAACACTAATGTATTCATTCTTATCCTTTAAAAGTGATGGGTACTTATTTCAATGATATATATTAAAAAGTATTAAACATATATAAAAATTCCCTACCCACCCCTAGCTCAGTACCAGAGGATTGAACTTAGGCCCTCACTCTATAGACAAGTACCCTACCACTGAGTCATATTGTTGGTTTTGGTTTTTGTTTGATTTATTTCCCCTCCCCACCACACACACGCACACACGCACGCACGCACGCACGCACGCACGCACGCACGCGCGCACACACACACACACACAGGTTCATCTCATTGTAGCACAGAATGCTCTAAAATTCCCCTTGTTATCCTTGCAGCTGAGGATGATCTTGCACTTCTCCAGTGCTGCTATGTCTGCCTTATGCTGTGCTAGAGATCAAATGCACCTTATGCACCATGTTAGGCAAATAGTCTACCAACTGATTCACATTCCCAGTTCGAGGTGTCCTTGTAATGGGAGAAAGAGAGCTACTCACTTCCAGCATCCATATTTTCCCTTTCAGATCCCATGTTTGAGAACTTGATGCCCATGACTCTAGTCCAGACCCCAGCTAACGTTAGGCTGTGGGGACCATTGGTTTACAACCTCTACACTGTGGGGAACACTGCTTCCCACTCTCTACAGCTCTGAAGCAAAAGAAACCTGGGACAATATGGAAACAGAGTGTCTGTGCGTTCACATAATTCCACTGTAAATATGGGGCTGTGAGTCTCCACATATAGAGATATAGTATATGTTATATATACATTTGTGTTTTTGTTCTTTGATTCCTTTGTTTAACTCTTTAAAGTATAACACCATTTTACATTGGTGACTGTAGAAGTATAGGCAATGTTTGAATTACACTCCTAGCTGTGTTTGGCCAGCCTGCATTCAGGGATGTTTTATATACAGTTAGAAGTACGCAGATAACTATAGAAACTCTTTCCTGTGCTGGTGGGCATATTTCCCTTCGCACACAGTATCATCTTGTATGTATCATTCATAACAACTTTTTTTTTTGGGTTTTTTGAGACAGGTTTTCTCTGTGTATCCTTGGGTGTTCTGGACTCACTTTGTAGACCAGGCTGGCCTTGAACTCACAGAGATTCACCCGCCTCTGCCTCCTGAGTGCTGGGGTTAAAGCTGTGTGCCACCATGCCTGGCAATTAGACAGCTGTGAACTGCCATGTGGTTGCTGGGATTTGAACTCAGGTCCTTTGGAAGAGCAGCCAGTGCTCTTAACTGCTGAGCCATCTCTCCAGCCCCCTTATAACAACTTTTATTTATTTGTTTTTTGGAGTTTTGGGGGCTGAACATGGGCCTGACACATGCTACTCTGAACAATATTCCTGACACCATTTTATTTTTCATTTTGAGACATGTTCTTAATAGCTTTGATTGGCTTTGAACTCACTGTATTACTCAGGTAAGATCTTGAACATACACACTTACAGAATAGTTATGAATAGAGACTTCAGAAACCAGGCCCAGTTCCTAACTTGCATTTTTTCTCATTCTCAGTATTATTATTATTATTATTATTATTTACTAAAAATGTATGTGTGCTAGCATTTGTCTTAGTTAGAGTTGTTATTGCTGTGATGAAACACCATGACCAAAGCAACTTGAGGAGGAAAGGGTTATTTCACTCATAGTTCCATAGAACAGTTCGCCATCAAAAATAGTGAGGGCAGGAACTCAAATAGGGCAGGAACCTGGTGACAGGAGCTGATTCAGAGGCCAAGGAGGGGAGCTGCTCCCCAGCCTGCCTTCACAGAGAACTCAGGACCACCAGCCTAGGGATGGCACCATCCACAATGGACTTTGCTCTCCCCCATCAATGACTAAGAAAATTTCCTACAGCTGGATCTTACGGAGGCATTTTCTCTCATGAGGTTCACTCCTTTCAGATGACTCTAGCTTGTGTCAAGTTCACATCAGACTAGTCAGGACAGCATTCATCAGTTTCTTTAGCTCTCTATATAACAATTCATACATAGAAACAATGCACATATGTCTTCTTTTTACTGCTGTATAGTGTTTCAGGTTAGGATATGCCTTTTCTTTGTTGTTTGTTTAGTTTTAAAGTTCAATGGGTATTTAGTTTGCGGTGTGTCCTCCTATTATGAATGGTAGAAAATTATACCGGAGAATAGACCTTTTAAGTATGTTTATAGGACCCATGTTAAATGTGAATCTGTTTGCTGCTTGTTGGGTGTGGATGCTTTGCCAGTAATGATCCTGTGCCTGTGGGGTCCATTCGGCTGGCTCTTCTCCCATTTTTGGAGTGAGATCTGTCCCCTCCCTCCTTTCCTTTGGACTAGGAGGAGGAAGGAAACAACGTTGATCCAGCTTCATCTTGTCTTGTAGTTCCAGATGCTTTCTGAGACCCCTAGTTTCCTGTGGATGATGCGGACGCTGTTTTAACTCTTTGCTCTGCTGTATCCACATGAGAATAGCAATTTATATCAATAACCAGGTCTGGCAACATCTGCCAAGGTTGTCACACTCAGTGATTAAATGGCCATATGTGCCCGAGAACACAGGGACAAAGAGGCTGTAATTAGGACTCACAGTCTCCCCACTGGCCACCCGTTCCATGTTTCACTTCGAATAACCTTGGTTTTGTGAACTGATTTGTGAATCAAATTATCCCACAGAGAATGAAGTTTGTTCTGCGATAATGATACTTTTTATAGCCATGGACTTCAGTTATTGCACAGGGCACCAGCAAGCTGAAGTCTAAATACCTTTCTTCCTTTACCCAAATTCTGTTGAGGAAAACATCCATTGTTGTACGGGTTAGGAAGTTAACTTTGAGTCTGCAGATGTGGCTCCGTTGATAAGATGCTTGCCTAATGTATGAAGTCTTAGGTTTGAGCCTCAGGACCACATCAACCCAGCACGCTCATAATGCCCGCAATGATTAGTTGAAGGTTGAAGGGTCACACGTTCAATGTCTTCTTTGGCCATTTCATGACTTCCAGGCCAGGCTAGGAAACACAAAACCATGAAACAAATTGGGGAGTGGAGTCTATTGTGTACCAAGTCATCCTTGGGAACCAATTTTTACCTGGTTTCTTCTTTGGCCTCCTTCAAATGTCACTTTTCCCAGCAAGGCAAGCACAGGAAACACAGAGAACTCCTTTTAACACTACAACCAAACAGAGAACACCATCTTAATGCCATATCAAACAAAATACACTTCAAATGGAAGGAGACCATCCCTTGTCCTTTGCTTCCTGAGGTAACAAAGATGGGTGATGGTTATGTAAAAACTTGGCACAGTCCAGAAAAACCCTGGAAATATGGTCCCAGCATGGAGCTGCAATAAATATGAAAATAAGTACTGGAGAGTTTTGTAGAGTTTTAAATTTGCTTACCAAAATAGAAAACCGCCATTCACTTGGATCTTCAGGGATTAAAGAAGGTGACTTGGCAAGGAAAGTAGTAATCACTTCCCTCTTTATCAAAGGTCAGATAGAAAAAACTACACTCATTCATACAGGTAAATACACACACACAATAGAACACATGATATATTCAAGTTTTGTATATGTAAAATTATAACATCCAACTCATACACATTTGAAGAAGCGAGGGCACTGTAGGGCATGCCATTCCCAAAGTGAGAAACAGAGAATTTAAAGACAAAAATATACTCAAAATCCCCGCTTCCACAAACAAATGAAGGTTTAGTCCCTACACAGAACATCTTTTTCAGCTGATTTTGTCAGTCACTTAAAATGAATTTCCCAATTCATTTCATAGTTTTGTGTTTCCTAGCCTGGTCTGGAACTCATGATGTGGCCGAAGAAGACATTGAGTGTGTGATCCTTCAACCCGCAACTAACCACTGCTGGGATTATGAGCGTGCTGGGTTGATGTGAATCTCAACCCTAAGGCTTCATACATTAGATAAACATAAACATATGCCACTTATATGTAATTGATACCTAACTAATATTATCACACACACACACACAAACACACACACCACACAAGAGAGAGATCAGAAGACAGAGAGAGAGAGAGACAGAGAGAGAGACAGATAGAGAGACAGAAACAGACATATACAGACTCAGTGTGGGGTAAGGCTCCCTGAGGACTTTGGGGAGGGGATAGATATTTGCTTATAGACATCTGCTTGACTGCTGATGTTACTGGAGGCAAATCCATTTCAAAGCTGATTTTTTGAACTTCCACCAAACGAATGCAGCCCTTCAAAGCAAGAGCAAAGTTCAGTGCTTCCTCATTTAGCACAAGAGCTGGGAGATTTGAGATGCCAGGGAGTCAACCCCCTAAATGGAGTACAGCTGCCTCTTGGGGGAGATGGAGGCAGGTCATCAGCTGAGGTGCGGGGTGTGTGTGTGTGTGTGTGTGTTTGTGTGTGTGTGTGTGTGTGTGTGTTGTCTCCCAGTCTCTCCGAATTCCTCCATGAAGTCGTAGATTGGAAGTCATGAATACTGGCCATGGACATTGTGAATAATGCAAGGAGTAGCGTAAGTAATTGCCAGCGCTGATATCCTGCCTTGGACATCTCATTGCTCCTGAGTTAAAATTGGTTGTCAAGTGAGGACTCTGGGGACCGTGCAAGGTGCCCTATTCTGTCATGTGGTACATATTTAATGCTCGAAAGAACAAGGGAAGAGACGCGTGCTGGAGAAGGGGGGTGGTGGTGAGATTGTGCCATCACTTCCCATACTTTCCAAGTGCTCGGGAAAGGGGGGCAGCACGCAGTTCTTCCCTCAATTGCCAGACTGTGCAAAAATTAAAATAAAAACCAGGCGTCCAGTTTGGCTGTCCATCATCTGGCTGTCAGCGATGCACGGGCCGGGCCGTGGGCTTGTCTTTGTGTGCTCCTGGAGCTTTGGTTACCTCCCTGAACCGGGCGCTCGCTCCTGCGCCCGCGTGCCTGCTGGATCTCTGGCCCTTTCCTCTGTTCCGGGCCTTGAACACCTGCCGGTGGCTGGAGCAAAACAGCCCAGGCAGGCGAAGGCGGGACCAGCCCAGCAGAGAGCCGGAATCATTGACATTGCTAGCACGTGGGTACCATTCGCTGCTGTTGCCCCGGCACTTCTCCCGCCTCGCGTTTCTCCCAAAGCGAGCTAGCAAGAGAGGGAGCAGGAGGAGCTTTTGCAGCGGGCGATGAAATCCTGGCAGCTAATTGCAGTCGTGGGAGATGCCCTTCAGGTAAGGCGAGCAAGGGAGGCTCGGAGACACTGTGGGAGGGGGAGCCAGGGACTGGATGGGAGGGAGGGGAGGCAGCACTGGCACCAGCATCCGAGCATCCCAGAGCCCGCTGGACGGATGCTCGGAGGAGGGCGCGCAGGGACGGGGGCGGGCTGCAGGGGGAGGAGTGTGCGAATTGACATTCGGGGCCGCCTGTGGCAGGCGAGCCGCCGCCAGCCGCTGTCCAACGTTAGCGCAGAGAAGGTGGCGGGCGGGCGTGTGCACCTCTGGGGCCGCGGATCAGAATCCGGATCTGGCGGTGGATGAAGCCCTGGGAGCCCTGAGAAGCAATGGCAGGGCGCGGATGTGTGTGCAGTGAGTGAATTACACAGGGTAGGTAAGTTCAGCTCCGGAGTCCTGCGGGATATGATCCGGGATTCGCCCTAGGGTTCCTGAGGGTCCTTTCAATACCCGGGGAGCTTAGACGGGCCAGGGGACCAGAGGGTGAATCTATTCGCTTTTACCAACTGAAAGTTCGCGGGGAACTTCACTGGTAAAAGCCATCAGCTCTGTTGAACTTTATTCCTGGAGATGAATAAGCGTTTATTAAGAACTGGTGTTAGAAGACCCGCAGGCTGGGGCTGTTTTTTTTTTTTTTTTTTGGAAAGCAATACGTTGTGCTTTGCAAAGAAGATAGAGGTTTGAGTGGCGAGGGGAATGAATGGGCAGATGGGCCGCGTGTTTGGAAAGTTGGCATGCGCCTGTGCGTGCGTGTGCAGGGACATGCATGTCGCTGGAGACAGGTCGACCCTGCCCATCACGCTGGCATCATGGTCTTATACCATTCCTGATTTCTAGATACCAGTGGAAGAGGCATTCCATGAACAATATTAAACGCATGCTTTCTCTCTTTCTCTAAAACAAAATAATAATAATAATAATAATAATAATAATAATAATAAGCCCTGAGCCGTGCTATCTCATGGAAGAGCGGTCTTTTTTGAGAGAGCCAATGAGGAAACATGTACACACAGTGTTGTACACATCATTCATTAGAACAGAAACAGCACCTGCGAAGACTCTAGCCCAACCCTCTAGCCATTACTTCAAGATGATAGGAGAAATTGAGGGTTCTGTGTATTTCTCTTGACAAGAGAGCTGTATTCTTGTTTTTCACGTCAGAAGGATCTGATCGGGATTCTGGACCCAAAGTTTTCTGGCAGCACCCCATTAGTAAAAATGCTTATATCATCTGTGGAGGGTGACTTATAGCGTCATGAGATGGCTCAGAATTTACATGGTTTCCATTTTAGGCTTGCAGGTATGTGCATAGGATGTTCTGGGGAAAATAAAACAAATAATTGTGTGATCATCCTATGTAGCTACATAGTAAATGGTTTGGCTCATAGGCTTCTAAGCCTCTCTCAAATTCCCGTAGTTTTGACCCACATGGGTGTTAGCTCAAAGGGTGAGAGTCTCTGAGAGCGCAGTGAGTTGTGTTGGAGATTGACAGTGATTAAGTTTGTAGAGGGCTGTGCTTGGGTCAGCCATCTATATCAGGGGCGACCGTTTAGCACCAGTCTCTGGAAAGATACCAGCCCTTGTGATTTCCTATAAGAAGCCGATTCTGTGTTTCTCGGCTCACTCCATCCGCGTGACCTGAACTGGAATATACCAAAGACTGAGAAGAAGGAATTGCATGAGTCAAGACCTAGGAGGTGGGAAGGTCTCCCCCTCCTCAGCCTCCTTTCTTTCTCTTCATTTGTCCTTCCATACATTTCTTTGCATTTGTCTATCTTTATTTACTTTTTTTTCCCCGAAGAAGTCTTTCAGGGTACTTCTGCTGTACATTGTCATAACAAATGTTTAGCACCCAAGGGAGGCTCTGAATCTGATTTGCTTTTTGCCCCGGAATGCTTTGCTCACATGCAAGAGTTATTTAGCATCGGATAACCCCCCACGCTGTGCATCCTGACCTCACAGAGAGTGAACACACAAACTTTACTCTTCATGTCTCCTGACTCTGGGAGAAGGCCCATGCCCCCACAGAAAGACCTGCTGTCTGTCTGGCAGGCAAGCATTCTTTGCCTCTTACAACTTTGCTGGGATAAGTGTAGTTTTACAACTGGAACTCTGTATTCAAACTTTTGTTTTCTCTGCTCCCTGTCTGCATTTTGCTGCAGGGGCCATTTTAGTTTGTCTTTCTGTGGACCTGGTAGGTGTAACTGTCGGCATCCACATGGGGCAGGTTTAACTGTAGCAGCAATGCTGTATGGCAAAAGACAATTGTGCCTCTCTAGACTCTCCCCTGGGGCTAGTGATTATTGCCCATCCCCAACTTAAGCTCTAGAGCCTCATTTTTCTCTCCAGGAGGAGGGTCATACAGAAATTAAAGGGGATGTGAGAGGAGAGGTATATTTTAACAGTTGCCTACCTTTAAGTGACAGTCACAGTATTGTCACATTGTGTAACAAATGGGATACATGGCATTCATTACCATATTTTCAGAAATCCTCCATCCATTTATTGTCTTCGATTGAGAGTAGAAAATATGACTAGAAAAAAATCATTCTTTAAGTAAATACTGACATATTCTATGAAAGAGTCCGTCTTGTTAAGCTGCATTGCTTCAGGCTTTATATACTGAGTATGTGAGCTAAGAAGTGAAAAGCGGTCCACTGTGTAAGAGAATGTGTGATCTTACAAAGATTTGTTCTTGGGAGGTTGAGATATCGCATTGCATTGAGGAGTTTCCTGCCAAGTCTCATGACCTGAGTTCAATTCCTGAGACCAACATGTGTGGGAGGAGCGAACTGATTCTTGAATGCTGTCCTCTGACCTCCACATGTGTGTTCTCTCTGTCTCTCTGTCTGTCTCTCCTCTCTTTTTTTGCCTCTCTCTCTGTCACACACACACACACACACACACACACACACTAATAATAATGGTGAAGAAATAAAATAATGATATAGTAATAGTAAAAAGTCTATTATTATTATTGACTTCATTTTTTAGCTCTTGCATTTTGAATTTTTTGTGTTTAATATTGGAGTTATCACTGAGGGCATTAGAGGAGATGCTTTGAAAGTAAAAGAGCATGAGTTTGGGTGGATATGGAGGTGGGGAGGACTTTTGAGGAGTTGGGGGGGGGAGAAGGACTATGATCAAAGTATATTTTATGGGAAATATGTAAATACAGATTTTAAAAAGAAATAAATCTAGTGGAATTAAATATCCCCTTTAATACTTTAATTTCCCATCTTGTACTGATTTTCTGATAAGTATAAAAGTGAATACAGAAGAGAAGATGGTAAATTGGTTGTTTTGTACATTAGACAATTCTGTTGCTTAGTAGAAACTTGGGAGTTTGAGGACTCGTGGGGGCTTTGTATGTGTTCATAGGTGTCTGAGTTTATCCTGTTTCTTCTCAGTTTTGTGTTCGATGGAGCATTATTTTGTATCATGAACAATAGCAGACAGCAGAGAATAAGATGAAGGAGAATTTTACCATCGTGCATTTAAATTAAGTCACAGAGAACCACCTAGAATCCTAGTCCTTAGAGATGGGGATTCATGGCTCACCCCTCAGCTTCTGCAACACCAAAGGCAAATAAATCTTTAAAAGTCAGCATTCCCACATAGAACTTGGATTGAAAACTCTTGAAAATCAAATTATTCAATAACTCTAATGTCTTAAACAATTTTAGAGGCGTTTTTTTTTTTTAAATTGATCTGAAGTTGATGTGAGAAGTTGTGGGTTTATCTGTGTGCTCCTATGCCGGAAGGCCTAAACAGCTAACGTCACCTTAGAGTTGCTTTTAATTCACTAGAACTAGATTATGAATTCAAGCAATTAAACATGACAAAAAGCCCAATTTCACTGCCTAGATCAGTATGCTTCCAATTTTTCCTGCTCCATAAAAATTTCAAAGTGTTCTTTCTGGTTAGGTGCTTGCATAACCAATAGGCGGTGAAGGGCTCCCGTTTCTTCCTTGCTTATGATGTCCGAGTGCTTTGATGTCATAGATATGAATAGAGTCCATTGGATATTAGAGACAATCAAGTAGTTTCCCTGAAATGATTCTGGGTTAAGTTTAAAACCAGACTTGGGAACGAATAGAATAGTAGTTGCTTCACTGGCATTTATCAGCTGTAAGTCAGTCGTCCTATGGTTGGGTCCAGTGAAGGCTAGAGGAGACACTTCAAACAGTGATGGAAATGTAAAAGCATATCCAGTTTCCAGAGGTGTGATGAAATTTATAGGTAGATGGTGGATAGATAGAGTTATAGATTTATATATTTATGTATATGTAGTGCATATATATTTATTTATACATATCAATATATCTTATTTAATGTTAGCCATGTTTATTGCCTTTTCTCTTTTTCCACAGAAGAGAAGTCTAGCATTTTGGATTCATATTTGTCTTATTTCCTACAGCTTATTGTTCTTTAAAATGGGTATGCTTCTAGAGTTATGCTTAGTCCAGTCTGATCTTGCTGAATCACCTGCAGCTTTTGGCCTGTGAACTTAATTTCCCAGCCTGGTTTATGCCATCACACAGATATTGTGTATACACACAGATCCTGAGGAGGCCCCCTCTAGCACCATCCACCTCACACTTCCAATTCACTTCAATATTACCCAACCCAAACATCTCTTTCTGTGGCTTCTGGCCTTGCAGAAACGACATGGTTACTTAAGGATGGTGCAAGAGCCTCTGCAGCTCCCCCTTAGCTCTTTTCAACCATTCTGCAGCATTTGCTGTTCACTCCTGTGCTTGCTCTCATATTGAAATCTCTGCTTGTCCAAAAGTCTTGCTGCTGAGGTAGGAAATATCCCCATAGCTGTTAGAGTTATTAGGATGCATAGATAGAGGCCTTGTGTTCTTATTAGAACTTGAGGACAGGAAGGGGACTCGTTGGGACACAGGGACCATCAGAACAGTTCAGTGCCTTATACAGTTCATCCTGCCTCATACTTACTTCCTTTGGGCATTGGGGCAGCAGACTAAGAAAATAAGGCTCTCTTCTCTGGTCCTCAGTGTAATTGTGCTCCATGGATATTGGCCTTCCCAATTCACAGATGGGACAACAATTTTCCAGACTGGATGACTCAAATAATCAGACTCCTGATTTTTTTTTAAATCCAACAAACCAAGATACTATTAAAATATACTAATCTGAAGGCAGAAAAGAAAGCCACAAATGGGTGCCAGGAAGATGTCCCAGGCTAGCAGGAGTTTTATTTCCCCACTCAGAATATTTGACAACACCGTAGAGATGGCTGTGGTCGTCACGCTTGGGCACAGGTTGCTGCTGGCATTCAGTGAGTAGAAGCCAGGGCTGCAAGGACACTCTCCTTTCCCAAGGCAACCAGGAAGAGACTGCATACGTGCTTGGTGCTAAGGTTGAGTAATGGCACCCTAGGCAACATCAGGGTGAGAATGACTAATAGACTCAAGCCAGCACACAGGGCAGAGAATCCCAGGGATTAAAGTTTTAAAATCTGCACTGGATTCTGTGAATATGATCACAAGGCAGTACATGAAGGCTCCCATTTTCTTACAGACTGTCATCGCTTTGAATATTTTTCTTTACAAATGGGATGTGGCTCATTTGTAGTTGAGGTGCCTGTTTTGTTTTGTCTCCCTAATTTACTCAGTGTTATGTCTGGTAGGTACTGGACAGTAAGTCGTCCCCCACCTCCGCCATGCAGTGTTGCTTTTCAAGAAAAGAGAAGTGTAAGGCTGTTAAGTGACTCAATTCTCAGAGTGTTGTGTGCCTTAGCTTTCCTTCCCCCAGTGTTCAAATGCCGTCACTGTCTCCTTATCTTTCAACCTTTGACACCTAGCCTGGCTTATTTATTTAAGCACATATTGTTTCCTACTTGCCCAGTGCTGTTGGACATATTTTCAAAGTTAATTCAGCTTTCAAGAGTAGGAGGTTGGAATTGTTAGCCTCTTCTTTCCCTTTGCAGTAGCAACAGATGTCCAGAGAGGAAAAGGTGCCCAAGGTCACCAAGTCTCTGAGAGGCTGAGGTAGGACTTCAGCTCTAAAGTGTGTACTCTTGGGCCTTTGACCAGGATGATTAAAATTTTGGAACATCTGTATCTGTATAAAGGAGAAGTGTTTAGGCAGCATAGCTCTTTTTTTTTTTTTTTTTAAACAAAAGACACTTTGGGGATGGTTGACTAAGACAATTGACTTAGCCATATTTAACACAGCATGAATCCTGATATCTACAACTCTGTTTTCCAGTTAGGCATTCACAAGGCAGGCATGGTGGTGCCTGCTGGTAATCCCAGCACCTGATGGGTAGAAGGCGGGGAGATCAGGAGTTCAAGGTCATCCCCCACTACTGGGTGTTGTGGTCTGCATGAGATATGTCTCAAACAAAAACAAAACAGAACCAAATTCAGGTAGAAGAGGTGGTTCAGCAGTTAAAAGTATACACTGCTCTTGCAGAGAACCCCAATTCAATTCCCAGCATCTATGTTGGGCATCTTACAACTACTGTAATTCCAGCTTGAAGAGATCTTACACCTTCTTCTGGCCTCCACAGGCTGTTCTCTCTCTCTCTGTCTCTCTCTCTCTTACACACACACACACACACACACACACACACACACACACACACA
>CAJQZJ010031764.1:6396533-6408273 GCA_907164525.1 Lophiomys imhausi
ACACACACACACACACACACACACACACACACACACACACACACACACATATATAGATTTAGTCTATATATGTGAAAATCCACATGTCACATTAGAAAACAGCATATTTAAAAGCATTGCACACATTATTGAAGGATGTACTGGAAACTACTTTTGCAGGGAAAAGTGTTAATTTTCTTTTTTCTGTTTGTATGTGTGGTATATGTGTATGCACTCCTGTATGTGAGCATGTGTGTGTGTGCGCTCATGTGCATGTGCTCATTTGTGTGCTCATGTATGTGTGTTCTGATATGTAGTGTACTCACTCGTGTGTGTATGTGCTCATGTGTATGTGTACTCATGTGTGTGTGCCCATGTATGTTTGCATGTGTATGCTCCTGTGTATGTGTGTATGCTCATATGTGTTCATGTGTGTCTGTGTGCTCCTGTGTGTTTGTTCATGTATATGTGTACTCAACTCATGTGTGTGCTCCTGTGTGTTTGTTCATGTAAATGTGTACTCACATGTGTGTGTGCTCATGTGTGTGTGCCTATGTATGTGTGCTAGTGTGTGTGTGTGAATGCACACATCCATATGTCAGGTTCCAAGATCTCTTTGCCTTATTCTCTTGAAATACGATCTCTCAAAAAAACCCAGAGGACTAGTGGTCCTCCTGTTTCCACCTTCCAGTGCTGCAGTGACAGGCAGGTGTGGATACACCTGGCTTCTGGTGCTGGGAATTCGAATGCAGGCCCTTGACATTGTGCAGTGAGTGTGCTTATCCACTGAACCATCTCCCCAGGGCCGTGTGGAAACTTCTCTGTAATTGTTATGAATCTATCAATGTTCCTGGAGCAGGTACTGCTGCGTGGGTGTATGCATGTGAGCATGTTTGTGTGTATAAGGGGTTTATGTGTGGAGGTCAGAGGTCAATCTCAGATGTTCCTCAGGAGTCATCTACCATGGTGGTTTTGTTTAAAATCTTAAATTTCATCAATTTTGAAAACTTTTATTTATCGTATGTGCATGCTTGTGCAATTGCCTTGGTGCACATGCAGAGGTCGAAGGAAAATGAAGGGGAAATGGTTCTCTCCCTTCTTGGTGATTGGACTCAGGTCATCAGAATTTATGGCAAGCACCTCTGACTGTGGGTCTTACCAACCCCTGCCATGTTTTTTTTTTAAATGTTTATTACTTCAAGTTATATCTCCATCACAGTGCCCTCTTTCCACCCCTCCCAGTCCCACCCTCCCACCCTCTACCCCATCCTTTATATCCTACTCCTCCTCCAGAGTGGGGTATCCCTACATATCAGTCCCCCTCCCCAGTTCAACAGTCATATGAGGGCTAAGAGCTTCCTCTTATTCTGGTACATCTACACAATGGAATACTACTCAGCCATCAGAAACAATAAAATCATGTAATTTGCAACAAAATGGATGGAACTAGAAAAGCTCATCCTGAGTGAGCTAACCCAGACTCAGAAGAATGCACATGGCATCTATTCACTTATAATCGGATTTTAGCCATTTAGTACAGGATAACCCTGCCATGTTTTTTGAGACGAGTGAGTGTCTCATTGGAATCCGGGGCTCTCCAACTAGTCTGGCCTGCCAGTGAAGCCCAGGGATGGACCCATCTCTAGCTCCACAGTGTTGGGGTTTTAAGCACACACTAATTGTGGTTGGGTTCTTCTATGGGTTCTGAGGACCAAACTTGGGTCTTCATGCTGTGTAGCAGGCACTTTACAGACATGGAGAACTTTGATAGTGAAAAATCCCTTGTAAAATGCAAGCTCCTTTTAGGGAAACAAACTCTAATCGCCTCTTCACCCCAGAGTTAATGAAGATCAGTATAGATTCCACCCTTTATTTCCATGGTACTCATTGCACTGAAATCACATAGGAGGAAAAAAGAAAGAAAGAAAGAAAACCTTTAAAAAAAGACTAAAGAAATAAAGACTTGATTTGAAATTATAATTCCATTCAGGTATGGGTTTGGTTCTCGAAAGTGAAGTGGTTGAGTTTTTTTTTTTTTTTTTGGCAATTTCTGGAAACATGGAATCTAAGTGTTAACTGGAATGGTTTGGCTGTGGAGGAAAAGCAAATTTCCCTGATGTTGTAGCCACTTGTCATTCACCGGCAGTACCGTGAAATCATGATCCTTATCCTCCCAGCTGTGTGTGTCTGTCAGGGACTGCAGGCTGCTAAAAGTTGTATACTATTATTTTTTTATTCGTCTCAGGGTCATTTCATCTTCCAGTGCAAGACGCATGAATGGCTGTGCATGGAAATTGTATTCTATGCTGTGTTTCCCACTGTGAATGATGTTTGCTATATATTTATGAAAACACAGCAATAACAAAACCCTTTATATAGCCTTTCAATTTGCGGTAAGGGCAGATAAAATATTTTTATCTTGAACTGAACTTCATACCTTGGGATATGCAGCCAGCCCTACTTGGAATAATAAAACGCTTCAGAGAAAGGCAGGTACTGTTGAGTTTGCTTCAGAAGCCTGGGCACTTCACTGACCACAGGGCCACTCTTTGCAGTGCACCGCCTGAATACCAAAAGGTGGGAGCTATCAGTGCAATTATATACAACACCCAACAAAATTTAAACTTTTTTTGGTTTCTATGTGAATGTTGTATGCACAAGTGTGTGCAAGTATGTGTGCCCATGCACAGATGGAAGCCAGAGAAAGACATCTGTGCTCTCTCTGCTCCACGAGTCTCTCTCTGCGCTATATATACCCTTGAGACAGAGTCTCTCACTGAACTCAGAGCTAGGCTAGCAACCAGGGCATTCTCAAACCCCACTGCGCTGGCGTTGCATACATCCATGGTCACTCCTAGTTCTTAACACAAGTGCTGAGGGTTGAACTTTGTCCCCATGCTTGTGCAGCACATGTTTCTACCCACTGAGCAATCTTCCCAGGCCCAGGCATCACAAAGGTTTAAAGATAGATTTGGGGTGAGTCAGGACTAGATCAATGTTGACGCCCTCCGTGCACCTTGCTCTCCTTCATGACACAACAATACCAGGAGGAAATTGGTCATTCCAGAGCAGCATTATTCCCCTCTTTCACTTAGTCTGGGTAATTTTTTTACTGAGATAATTTTGTGCATGCGTGTGTGCGGTTTCATGCTTTTGTGCACATATGTGTGCAGGTGCCCCCTGGCTATGTTCATGCATGATGTAGAGACCAGAAGTCTATGTGGAGTAGTTCAAAGCTCATTCCTGGGCCTGGGTCCCAGCACATACCTCCTTCTTTTTCTCTCTCTTTTTTCTTTTTTAACATTTATTTATTTCTTCAAGTTACATCTCAATCACAGTCCCATCCCTCCTCCCCTTCTTTGTCCCACTCTCCTATGCTCTTCCCCCTCACCCTCCGATCTGCTTTTTATTTATTTTTTATTAAACTTCTTTATTTTTTGAGGCAAGTGTTTCAACGAACCTAGAGCATATTTGATGAGACTGGGTGGTCAGTGAGCACAAAGGATCCTCCTGTCTCTGCCTCCCCAGTGCTGGGTGCTAGGATTACAGATGCACACTCCACGGTGCCTGGCCTTTTTTTTTTTTTTTGCAGATTCTGGGAAATACAAGCTCTGGTCCTTGTGTGGCAAGCACTTTACAAGCTGAATTATTTCTCGTTGAGATTTTTAACAGGGCTAACGATGTCTCAGGCAAAAGGTTACACAGGGATAAAACACTCTTGTAGTTTCTTTCTGTGGTAATATTATCCTCAGTGACCTGTTTCTGTAAATCTCTATTGTCACATCATCTCCAAACTGTTGACATTGCTGTGATGCACTGGCCTTCTTCAAATGCCCCTAGATTGTCTGAGCTTGACTGCACACCATGTTCTGGTTCCTGTCTCTCCCTCCTCAGCCACTTCCCAAGGATTCCATCTATAACCATACAACCTGCCCTTCTTTCCCCTTTGATTTGATCCCTGAACCCCTGCCATCCATTTCACTCTTGTTCCCTGTCTAAACTTTGATCATTTCACAAATGTTACATTAACTGGAGTCACAGTATTTAACCTTTTAAAATGTCTTAAAATTTGTGTATCTGAGTGTAGTGTAGTACATGTGTATGTGTTTGTGCACATGTGCATGTGGGTAGGTACCATGTTTCTGTGAGGAGGCCAGAAGTTGGTGTCTAGTATCTTTCTTTATTGCTTTTCCTATTAGGTTTGTTTGTTTGTTTGTTTTTGTTCTTTTTGAGACAGAGTCTTTCACTGAGCCTAGGATTCACTGATTGGCTAGATGGCTGACCAGCAAACTCCAGGGGCTCATCTGTCTCTGTCCCTCAACACTGACTTACTAATGTGCTTCCCCTAAGCCCAGGCTTTTCATGAGTACTGAGGATTGGAACCTAGGTCTCTATGTTCACCTTTACTGGTACTTAACTTACTGAGCCATCTCTCCAGTCCTCAGCATTTAGCCTTTTGATTGGCATATCTGCTCAGCATCCGTGCATGTAGTTTGCCCATGGCTGGTTCTCACCATCACTAACTATTGCCTGCTGACAGGTATTGGGGTGAACATGCTCTCACACACAAAGCTGCTGGGGCCCAGGCCCAGCAATGAGCCTTGGCCGTTTTCAGTTCCTGCACAGTACAGAAAAACTTGAGTGTGTTGTGCCCATGGGAAATATATGCGGACTGCACACTAACTGATACGGGAATGAAAATGAAAATCTCGCCCCAGCCTAATGTTTATTTCTATGTAAACATTATGCTAAATATAAAGAGTATCCAGCATTTCTGTTGCATCCAGCATATGCCAGTCTGGATCCTAAGACTTTTCTGTGCAGAAACCCATTTATCCTCACAATAGCCTTCGCTGCTGATGTCCCTCATGTGTGAGTGAAGAATGAGGTGCAAGATACTTTTAAGTGCCTCTCCAGAGCTGGAATGATCTGTGGACTTCACAATTATGCACTGCTGTGAGGATGTATCAGTTTTAAAAATTAATTAGTAATTTAAAATGTGTGTGCTTCTGTGAGTATATATTACCACTTGAGTGTGGTTGCCTATGGAGGTCAGAGGAGGGTGTTGGATTCCCTGTAGCTGGAATGGTAGGTAGTTGTGAACTGCCTGACCTGGGTGCTGGGAACTGAACTGGGGTCCTCTGTAAGAGCAGTAAGTAGTCTTAACCACAGAACCATCCTCCAGGTCCAGGACTTCACATTTTAATCTCTTTCCCACTCCTGTCAGTTAGAAAACTGGGCTCTCTGTGAGAGCGTGGTACATTTTGGTTGAGTTACCATCTGCGAATGTAGCAAAAGCCTCAGTAGACTAAGATACATCCACTTCACCTCTAAACGTGTTCTATTTGACCTTCTGTCCCCTGGGAGGGATCTAGGCATCCCTACTCCCCTACTTCTAAGGTTTCAATGACAAACCAAGGTTGGTTCCACTGAATTTCCCCCTAGGGGAACCAGTAAGTGTGTTGGGCTTACTTAAGCGTACATGAAGGATGACTACAAAGTTGTGGTACTGGAAAGTCTTTACCCACCATGGATAAACACATAGATAGAGCCCTTCTCAACTAATTTCTGCCAGTTTATATTCCCTGAAACCTGCCAAGATCCTGAGGCCAAGTGCAACCAGTGAGGAATGGCTTACAGTGAACTAGGAGGAGGGGCCGGCTACTCAGTTAAATGTCCCATGAAGTTCCTCTCCCTCTTTCTATGAAGGAATGTCAACAGCCCCAGCTGTGATGATCTTTTGCAAGCAGGCACATCTGGTCCCAGAAAGATGATGGCTGTTTGGCTTATGGAATACTGCTGAGCAACACCTTCTGAGACAGATGGAGGATGCTTCTGGCTTTTTGGATCTCTGAGAGATGGCTTTCACAGCCCTCTCTTGGTTACATGCTGTAATATTTCATAGCTCTCCATGGTGGTTACCCGTGCCTTTTGAGATGGCTCAGGTCAATCCTCTGGCAGTTTGGGACCCTTCCCCTTGGTCCTGTATTCCCCCAAAGACACGGAGTTGATGGTTGACCAGGTTCACTCACCAACCCAAGCTTACTCAATACAGCTGTTTTTAACAGAATCCTCAGAGCCACTTAATCAGAATCATGGAGATACCATCCTTCTGAAGACATTTTCTATTTCTCCCTGGCTTATAAAGTATTTAATATTTTTCATGTGCCTCAGCATAAAGCCATCTGTTGCAGTGACAGGATAAAACGTTGACAACAAGAACAAGCGTATGCTTATGGAACAATTCCATGAGATGTTAACAAGAAAGATATATACTATGAGAGACGTCATGGAGAGGGTGCCGGGAGATCTGGGAGACCCACCGGAGTATTGGTGTTCTAACTGGTCATTATAGAGGGCATGCCTCTGTTAACTTCTGCCCTGTAAATGTAGGATGGATGATCATACGTGGTGACAAAGACCTTTCTGAAAGGAGACAGCAGCCTTACCTAATATTTAGAACTTATAACATCTGCCCCCATTCATTCATTCACTCATTCATTCATTCATTCATTTATTCTGTTGTCATCTCTCCCTTCACTGGGATAGGCCGAGTGGGAAACTTCTTGGTCTTGGGCACTGATATGGCAGCTGTCACTGAGTTGTGTTTCTAGACACAACTCAGAGCTGTTTCTCATGCCTTTCTCTTTAAAAGCTGCATTGTAGCCTTGCTAATGGAGAGGCAATCAGAAGGGAATCAATTTTGGCTGCCCACTTGAACGCATCTGCTTAGACACAGCAAATGTTCAAAATTGCTCCTGTCCCACATTGCCCCTTGCTGAGCTGGGCTGGGATAATCAAAGCAAGGTTCCGTAAGCTCAGGCACAGGGCTCTTGGGGAGCAAAACAAAACAGCTAACTACACTGGGTTTAGTAGCTGACAAGTACTGTGCAAGGTGCCATGTGTTGGCTGGCTTGTTTGGGTCTCCCAGATGGCTTATGTGGCAGGTGGGGGGGTCATTCTCATTTTATAGATGAGGGTGTTGTACTTCATACAAAAAAAGTGGCCAAGATTGTACAGTTTCTGTCAAGGGCTCTGGGATTTGACAACAGGCTGACACAGTTACCACCAGCATCCTTACCCTCTGCAGGTATAGCAAAGGTGAGAAGACATGGTACAATATCACCCTTAATAGTTATTTAAGGGGCAGAGATGGAGAAGGGGAGGTGCTGCAGGGCGCCTGGGTTCTCCTTCAGTTCTTGCCCAGTTCATTGCTCTGTGACTTAAGTTAACGGTTGGTGGCTTCATAAATTTCACAGGGACATTGGTAGAAGGAGGAAGCGGGGGGAGAGTGGTTCTTTCATTTTTAATTTAATTTACTTATTGTGCTTGTGTGTTTGCAAGTGCTCCTGCGGACCGCTGGTCTGTGTGTGGTGGTCACAAGACAACTTGCAAGTGTTGGTTCTGTTCCTTCACCATGTGTGTCCTGGGGATTGGACTCAGACTGTAAGGCGTGGTGGCAAGCCCCTTCACCCGCTGACCCAGCCCTCCAAGTTCTTTAAAAGATGCTAAAGAGAAAAGACATGGGGATTACTCTTCAGAGTTCTCTTTTCTATCTGTTTTCTCCTGACAATTATGAGAAAGAGCCTAGAACCGATCACTTGTTTCCCCACTTCATCGGCAACAAGCGCAAAGAAAGCATGACTTGTTGCCCTGTCACAGGTAAGAATTCTGGTTATCAGGCCTCAGGCTGGTAACCTGAGAATGGAGGAGAACATCCAGAAGATCCATGAACAATGAAACAGTAGGTCATCCGATCAGGTTAGTCCCCGGGAGCGTCATTAGCATTTATAAAAGAAAATGGCATCTCACCTTCTCAACTGTTCAGCCATTTCACCAAACCTTCACAGGAGGGCGTGGGCATTTGTACTCTGGACAGAACCCCTCTGATGTCTAGATTCCACCTGCAGGAGTTCATCTCAATGACTAGACTATGAGAAGCCACAGAGCTGATAAGACAGGGGACAAGTGAATAAAGTAAATTAGTCTCTTCCATCAGAGTTTCCCAAGAACGTGCAATGCGCACGGATTATACCTGGCTAGTGACAACTGAGTAAGTCCTAATAAGTCTGAGTAATTGTTGTATCTGCCATAATTGAATGATATCCTCAGAGTCCGGTTGAGGAAAGACTATGCTATTGCTGACTGCTAAAAGGCAAGTTGTTTTTGCAATTCTGGTGCATGCATGCATGTGTGTACATGTGCGTGCGTGCCTGTGTGTGTGTGTGTGTGTGTGTATGCACATGTATATGTACAGGGGTATTTGCCCCTGGGAGTATGTGCCATGGATGTCTTTAACTGTGTTACACTATCTTTTGAGGCAGGCTCTTTCGCTGAACTGAGCTTGTCCATTTGGGCAGACTGGCTGGCCAGCAAGCCTATGCATGCATTCATCTCTGCCACCCCCTTCTACCCAGTTCTGGGGTTACAGGTGGGTATTGCTATGCTCAGATTTTCTGTGGGTGCTGGGGGTCCCAGTCCTTGTGCTTCACCCACTGATCCATCTCTCCCATCCACAGTCTGCTTTTGGATTATAGCAGGTCAAGATGCATAGCAAAAACTGTGTTTCAGTTCATGTCTGACCTGTGTTCCAAATATTGACACAACTGAGCACAGGGTGTATAGTAAGCAGCAATGTGTTAGAGTCTGACTCCCTCAATACGCCCCATCTTTGGGGAAAAGCTTATGGTTAATGCAACAGGGAAAATAAATTATTGCCATTCTATGCCCGTGTGACAGGATAGTAATTAACTTATGTCACCATTTGGTCTCTCACAACTGTGTTTATTCAGCTCCATGGAGCACTTTGCAGGCAAAGAGGAGTGATCAGCCTGGCATTCTTTTTGACTGTAGATGCTGGCGTTGGTGGGCTGCATCTTCTGCTATTGACTGGGAAATAGGTTGGTTGTTAGGACATGATTTTCCATTCTTCGAAATGATACGGTGATACAGAGAACTTGAAAGCCACCCTGGAATTAGAAAAGCAAAAAGAAATTGCCTTTTATGCACTAATTGAGCCATTCTGCCCAGGGTTACTTTTTACACTGTCGGGGCATACGTAGCAAAGAGCTGAGTATAAAAAAAAAGGTAGGAAGAATGTTTTAATTAAAAGAAAAAAAAAGTGGTTGCATGTTTCTTTTCTCCCTTTCCATTGTAGGTTAAGTACCCATCACCCAGCCTAGGGACAATGGTATTAGATTTCTAATAAGAAGAAGTGAAGTTTTTCATTTTGATTGCATTGGGTGTATTTTTTCATCAGCGTCTCCCGCGTGAGCCATGATTCCAGGACAGACTCGTGTAATCTTCTGCAGTGGGAATGACTCAGCCTGAAAATCAATAGGGCATGAGGTATTTCAAGTTCTCATTATTGTAATGTGTCAACATCTCTTCAGTGACCCCAGCGTCCTGTGTTGGCTGGTTTTTCCCCTGATTTATTGTGCAATCTCATAGGGCAAACTATAATTTCAGTTGGAATCAGAAAGTCTCCATTTATGGTTTGTGTCTCAGTCTCTAGTCATTAAGGCATTTGTGGGGGAATCGATACCTCCTCTTGTTGCCAACAGTTCAATGAAGTTGTCACCTGCTCAGATTACAAAGGAGAATGGGCGGATGGATGCAGGAAGGGTGAGCACACTGGGCAAGCTGTGTCTGGAGAAACACTTTCTTTGATGTTCTTCTGCTGCCAGATGAAAATGATGGCCGCACGAATCATGACCTCTGGTCTAGAAAGCTCTAGACACTGAGTTGCCACCACGCTTCATTTCTTCTTTGGTCAACCATTTGTAGATAATGTCATTTTTCTTAAGGAGAGAGCCATTCTTAAAGTCTGCCTTCTTGGCACATTTTCTAGAACCTGTTGAGTAATGTGAGTGCTTCCTAAATACCTAATCATGGTGCTGAGGCTGTAACGACAGCATCTTCCTAATTGGTAGAACACCTGGGAACTGAATGAAACATCCAGCCAGAAGATCAGCATCTGTTTTCAACCCACTGTTTATCAGTGTGTATACCTTCCATACACGGACGTGCACAGAAAATCCAAAATGCATATTAAGTACCCATCATTTAGGCATGGGTCAGAATGTCCATTCTGGGCAACCCTCCCTGAAGCATGATTAAGTTTCACAATGTTGGGAATACAATACAGATCCTTCACTCAAGGAAATGAATACCAGGTTGTATAAAAGAATCAAGCCAAGAAACAATAGAAGTTTAAAGAGTGGAAACGTAGAGCTGTTCAGAGGAGGCAGTGGACTTGGGCTGTGTCTTAGATGTCACTTGCATATCCAGATGCCACCATTCTCCTCTACCAAAGACAGTAAGCCAGCATGGGCATGTGTGCAGAAAACAAATCTGCATGTTAGATAGTAAACCTTTCACATGAAGGTCATGGCCTTTCATCTCACCCCTTAATCAGTATTTTTGTTGATCATAAGGCTTCATTTATACCTTGTTAAATTTGTAGTTGATAGTGTCGGTCCAGCTATATCCCAGTTTCTTCCTGTCATCACTGGGAGGACCTCTACCTACTGGAGATGCTCCAGAAAGAGCTGATGGGGTGAGTTGTAATACTGTACAGCTAACTGAGTCCCTAAAAGAGGAGACAAAATAACGGTAGTCACTCTCTGCTCTTGAGTTTGACTCTCTTACTCCTGCCTACCAAAGTTACAGATCCTTGACATGTGACCAGTTCAACAATCTAGAAAAAAGTCTCTTTATTACATTTCATGGTACATTTCTAAGACATCCATCCTGTCGGCAGACACTTCCTGTGCTCTGTGATGGTTGTGTCTGTCACCTGGAAGTTCTTTGTTAACACTTCATAGCCCTCTTGGGGCTCCCTTTCTGTTCCTGTGATGGTTGTGTCTGTCACCTGGAAGTTCTTTGTTAACACTTCATAGCCCTCTTGGGGAATCCTTTTCCGTTCTGGATCCATTCACTTATTGTTGCACTAAACCCTTGCAGAGCTCCTGCACATGTCAGCAGTGGTGGCGAAGAAGCCAAGTTTCTGCTCTGGCTAACTCTTGCATTCTAGCTGAGACAAAGCGAGAACATGGGTCCCAGAGCATCATCTCCTGGGGTGAAGCACATTTCTGGCTTTCCTGGGAATCAGTGGGGTCGTCTCTTCCTTCACCAGAGCTGAAACCTTACCTTGGTAGTCCTTTGGTCTTTGGATGTCCTGAGTGGGAGAGTGTGTACAGAGAAAACCCACAGTTCTACCCCATGTTTCTAACTCAAGGGAAATACTGTAGATCATACTAACCATGATTAGTTTGGCTGCAATGAAAGTGGACATCAAAACCTTTGCATGGCTGGCTATTTCTTTACCCAAGCCCGTTGTCTTATCTTCTTGAAGGACCCTATAAAAACCCCAAGAGGAACCTCTGCTCCTACTGTTGCCAGTAATTCAGTCAGGAGCTCAGGGCCACTCATCATGAAAGATCCTCAGCAAGGCGTAAAGGCATGGCTTGCACATGTGAGGGCCTGAGTTTCGATCCTGAGAACTCACATAAATCCAGAAGCAGCAGAACACAGCTGTACTCCAGCACTTCTACTATCAGATTGGAGATGAAGAACGAGAATTCTCAGAAGTCCCTTGGATAGTTAGCCTGGAGTATGTATTGTGAAACAAATAAACAAACAAAAAATAGAGGGCAAGACCAGACCTGTGAAGTTATCCTAATAGCTCTACATTACTTGTCTGAACTCAGGATACACACACACACACACACACACACACACACACACACACACACACACA
>CAJQZJ010031764.1:6416210-6429712 GCA_907164525.1 Lophiomys imhausi
AACAAACGAGATAGTTATCCTTTGGAATTCTCACAGGATTGACTCCAGGACACCCTGGAGAGACCCAAAGAGAAGGATGCTCTGGTCCCTCACAGGAACTGTTTGTATCGTTCCTGTGGGCTTTCTGTCACTCTGGCTGACCTATGGTATGAGTGCTATATAATGTAGTCTCGTTTTTGTCACTGTGATAGTGGATCCTGGCTTAAAGTGACTTCGGGAAAGAAGAAGTTTATTTGGCTTTTAATTCCAAATTGTAGTCAGTTGTTCCAGAGAAGTCAAGGCAGGGAACTCAAGCACTTAGTTACATCTTATCCACACTTAAGAGCTAAAGGAATAAATGTGTGCTTGCTGCTTAGCTGGTCTTCATTATTCTGTACAGCCCAGTGTCCAGGAGATTGAAGTAGTGCCACTCACATCTGAGGCCTGTCTTCTCACAACTAGCAAGGCATGCCCAGAGGCCACCCTGATCTAGACAATTCTTCATTAACATTCTCTTACCAGGTGTTTTCTAGGTTGTATCAAAATGACAGTTAAAACTTACCAGCACAAAGGTCAATGCCAGGCAGATAGTTTTCATGTTTAGGGAAAAGAGATGTGAGAAAGTCTGTATAGCTCAGTGCCAATGCAAAAAATTTCTTTCCTCAGTCCTTTCTCTCCATGGTTAGTAGAGAGAAAGAATCTGCATCTTAAAGACTCATCAGCAGAGAGTATCTGAGAGGAGAGTCCTGTTGAAACTCTTCTGGCTCCAGGAAAGTAGTTAGCAGAGGGAAGAGTCTGAGCTCAGACAGAACAAGATGTCTCTTGTTGCACTGTTCACAATAGGCAAGAAATGAAATCAGCCCAGTGATCCATCTGCGGATGACTGGGCAAGGAACATGCAGTACATACACACACTGTGATTCTATTCAGCCGTGAAGAAGAATGAGTTGGTAACATTGATAGGGAAATGGATGGAACTGGAAATCATGGCAAGGGAAATAAGCCAGACTCAGGAAACTAAATAGTACATGCTTTCATATGCAGAGTCTGTTCTCAAGTGTGTGTGTGTGTGTGTGTGTGTGTGTGTGTGTGTGTGTGTATGAGAGAGAGGGAGGGAGAGAGAGAGAGAGAGAGAGTTGGGAATAGAAAAGGATGTAGGAGAGGGCAGAACGAGGTCTAATGGAAGAAAAGTGAAGAATTAGAAAAGCAGTGACAGGACTGGATAGATGTCTTAGATGTTAAGAATACTTGCTGCTCTTGCAGAGGAGCAAAGCAGTTTCCAGGACTAGAGTTAGACAGCCAATGTCCTCCTGGAACTGGGGTTCCAGGGCACCTGATATCCTCTTCTGACCTCTACAGGTGTTACACTCACAGGCACATAATTCCATATACATACCCCCATACACATACCCCCCTACAAATATGCAAATAAAAATAAAGAAATTAAGAAAGAAGGGGGTTACAGTGATGGGTCCCAAGTTCAATTCCCAGTTACCCACAAGGTGGCTCAACCATCTGCAACTGCAGTCCCAGATGAGCTAATGGTCTCTTATGCCCTTTGAGGGTATTGTACACATGTAGTACATAGACCTATATGTAGGCAAAACATACATACACATGAAATAATAAAATAAGTTTTTAAAAATTTAAAAATAAAAATGTAATAGAATGCATATGCCCTGAAACTGTAAGCAAACCATCAAGAGGAGGATGCAGGTCATGGCAAGGCCAATTAAACAGAATATAATGAGTATATTTAAGTGAAAATGCCTCAGTGAAGCTCATTGCTATTAAAACACAGCACAACAAACACATAGAGACCGTTGAAAGAGTGACCCTGAGCCTGAGGGTAAGGCAATCATGGAGGTATATTACATGTTACCATTACTGTGACATGATGGTGGCAGGGAAGAGTCCTTCCAGGTAACAAGTGAAACCAGCAAATACCAATGTCCTGGATTCCTTGGGGGGGGGGATCTGGAGAAGGGTTGAGAGTGGACAGGGAAGAGTTATGTAAAACCCAGATGTATGGTTGAAAGCCCGGAAGGGAGAGTCTATTCTTCAGATCCAAGTAGCTGCAGAAAAACCTAGATGAAGAGCTGAAGCCAGGTTCTGGGAGAACCAGGAAGGTCTGGAGAACCCATGAAGAGTTTCCATTGCCAAAAGTATCTGAGAAGGAGGATGGGATGAGCCAAGGTTTCAGCAATGTTAACGGAGACAGACAGGTCAGAGAATGAGGCAGGGTTTAAACTTGGGCTGTCTTAGGGCCTGTCACATAGTCAATTCACTTCTCTTGTTGCATTTGTCATTCCTAATGACAATGGAGTCTTAGGTAATGAGGATGTTGTCTTCTTACCTGTAGTGAGGGTTGACAAAAGGCCAGGCTCTGAGTCCATTGTCCTAAGGGACTTCCTGGTCTGTGCTGCTTTCCTAGGGTTACAATGTCCTAAAGACCCTGTCCTCAAAGTACGGGCCGGGTGTTCCCTTCTCAATAATTCCATGGCTACAACTTCATCTGAATTTTGTACCCATAGATTTGTTATCTTAGCATCTCCTTAACCGACCACCCTAGGGGGTCCACCTTTGTCTTCTTTTAAACTATTACCCACACAATAGGCAGATGTAAGGGAGAAGCTACTACATGCCCATGTTCCAACCCTGATGATTTATGAAAGCGCACACAGAGAGGAGAAACCAAAGGCAGCCTAGTCACCTTTTCATACAACACAACATTATTCTGTCCGTGAAAGAAAGGACATTACAGCACATACTACACCATGCATGAAGTTGGAGGTCAGCAACAAGATGGTCACAAAATGATCGTTGTGATCTGATGTCACTTAGAACAGACATCCAAGATAGTCATAGAGAAAATAGGATGACGGTGCCAAGGACATTAAAGGAGAGGTGATGGGGAGTGTGAGGGTGTTTTGTGTGTGGGGATGTTTATGTGTATATGTGTTGTATTGATGCACATGTGTGTGAAGGCCAGCGTTCAATATCAGGCATCTGCCTCAGTCCCTCACCATTCACCTTTTGAGGCAAGTGCACTCATGTGACAGGTGCTAAGTCAGTAGGAGGACCTTGGCAGCACATTGAGCTCTGAGGATCCTGCTACCTTCTCACGGCCCATGTGGGGCTTACAGGCATGTGTTGTTATACCTGGATTTTTTTTTTTTTACTTCGATGTTGGGATGAAGCTTAATCCTCATGCTTCCAAAGCAAGCATTTTACTGACTAGGCCACTTCTCAAGCCCAGGGGTGGTGTTTTAATGGGCATAGAGTTTCAGACTTGCAAGGTTAAAATCTTGTAGCCATCTAATACACAACATTTTGTATGTATTTAACACTACTGAAGTGTGCCCAGATGGGTGATAGAATAAATTTTATGTTTTTTTAAAACACGGTTTAAAAAGAAAACAACCCTGATAATATCATACTTACAGTAATCCAATAGTGTTCTATTATAATTGGAAAACAAGAAGAGAAAAAAGTAACTTCCACCTTAAATGCCTACAACATCTTGCCTCTTCCTGTCCCAGCGACCCCGTCTCCCATGCTTTAGTTCATCTTCACGGGGCTGTGTGCCTTCTCTTTTGGCTGCTCATCTTAAAACCTGCCAAGGTCACCACAGTCCTTTGATCTGCCCTCCCTCTGCCCCAGAATGCTCCATTCCTAGATTTATAGGTAGAGTCATTTTTATGGTGTTTAAGGCTGTAGATTAAGCTCGGAGAATGCACTTGCCTTTTATAATAAAAAGACGAATGGCCATGTGAAAGATGCTTACACACATATCGCCATTAACATCATCAGCTCTGTTTGCTTCAGGTCTCAAACCTGCTGTCTTACGGATAAATGGATTTGCTACTCCATAAGCTTTTGCTTTAATGGGGCTTAAGGCCACCTTTCCGAATGACACTACCTTCTCTGATGCAGTTTTAAAATCGACCACTGAACTTGAGGAGCATGGATCTTCAAAGGGACAGGAGATGTTTGTATTTCACCATATGTTTCCCAGGAGTTTTATCCAGAAATGGTCACTCCGGTAAAACTGCAGCATTCACCAAAGCATTTTGTTCATTTGTTTCTTTTAAAGGGAGATTAGCTAGGCAACAGATTTAAATTTAGGAGTCAGCAGCTTTGAGTAAATATGGAATAAGCCATGTCTCCCCTACCTCAGGCTACAGTGGTATGAGCTGTGATGTCCTGTCCAGTCTTCAGAATGATCTGCAATTGCTGAATGAGTGAGTCCATTAAACACACAGCAAGTAAAAGTAAAAAAAAAACCAACAAAAACATAGCAAGTAGCAGATAGATAGAAGCAGCAGATACCACAACATTGTCAACTCTTCCAGCAGAAAGGACTGGAGAAGCTGAATAGAGAGAGCAAAGGTAACATCACCTGGCTCCTGACTCATAATGCAGCAGAAGTTGGGGAAGTCGAGGCAGTTAGCTAGTCTTGCTGACTGAACTCTCTCCATGGAGGAGCTTCTGAATTTTTACCCTAGTGTAGGTGTTTTTATACCGTGGAATGAACAGAAATAACCCTGTTGGAAATTGTTTAGCTCTTAGCTCTTTTTAAAGGTGTAACTTTTTAATATCCTAGCTCGGTTTGGTTCCTTTCCTCATGTTACAGGGCGAGGGGAACAGCCTGAAGCAGACAAGGGGCATTCCAGGGCAGCCTGACATAAGATGCTTGGGCCTGTATTCTGCTTCCAGGGCCAGCTTCCCAGTGAGCTCAGAGAACAATGGCCAATCTAACAGTATACTGTATATTATGATGTAGGTTTCCTCAAACTCTGATCTGAACTCGGCTGGCCCCAGACATATGACCACATAGGATCAGGACCTGGTTATGCTTGTTCTGCTGAAGGACAGAGATGCATAGCTCATTAGTACAGTTTCCCCATGACTGTTCAGTTATGGAAGGGCTTGGACTCTGAATTCCTATTTCTCCGATCTTTTTGCTTAGAAGTCAACACAGTAGAAGCACAAAGGAAACATATGCGATATTTGTTCTTTCTCATTAGAAAGGCTTTTTTTTTATTAGCCCCTTTGTCTCATGTGGCTACCTTTGAACAACCATAGAAGAACCTCAACTGGATTCTGCCGGTGTCTCTGACAGCCTGCTTTTCAGTAACCTCAAGCTGAAGTATTTTGGAGGCTTGACTGCCTTTGTGCATGGAAGGTCACATGCAAAGCAGACTCCCAGTTTCCCCTACAGTTCCCCTCTACTTCCTAATAACACGCTGAGTCTCTGACCCGACTCTGCTCCCTTGCTAAGAAATGCTTGCTTTTGGTCACAGAGGGACAGCATGCACACACAACAGCACATTATTGTCACTCATTTGTTCGTGGAGTCCCTGAGAAATCGGTGGCTGTTGGATTCCACATGATGTAGAAGTCAGATAGGATGAAAGCCCCAGTGAGCCCCTGGAGACTTCTTACCAAATGAATTTTAATGGCCTCCCTCTATCCCTCCCTCCCACAAACACAGTTGGATACTCTGCTGGGCAATAACGTTTAAAGGCTGGAGGCACTCCAAATCCGAGCATAGAACAGTCTCTGCCTCATTGTCTTGGACTATTAAAAACAGACAACTATCTGTACCTGGCAGGGCTATGAAGGCTTCTATCATTCCTTAAGTAGCACTGTACCCTTGAAAAGCTTTATGAACACAGAGAAAGCAAAAAATCAAAACTCCAGTAAGACCTAGCCTCTGCCAAACTCACTGGGGGTAACTGATGATAATTTCCCCTGGAAGAAATGGGGAGTGAGTCTCAGCTGTGGTACATTTTTCTCTTCTTCCCCTCCTACTCCCCCCCACACACTGTACCCTTGAGTGCTCATACACATAATGAAGACAGAGAGATGTTGAAAAGCACTATTTTGGTGAAAGGTGTCTGGGAGCCTTAAAGTAGAGTGGATCAGAATAGCTTTCCACCTGTGGCCGTACAGTGGAGAGAGTTCACTTCTGTTAGGAACCATGTCTGCAAAGGTGTATGGAGGAGCCAGAAACAGAACTATGGAGGAAGGAGAGCAGAAACTGCTAATTAGATGTTTTGGTGCCGGGCATGGTGGGCTTTGTTAAAAAGAAACAACAACAACAACAGAGGTGTGTGTGTGTGTGTGTGTGTGTGTGTGTGTGTGTGTGTGTGTGTGTCTGCGCACACACACACATACACTCTTGTGCACGTGTCCAGGGGTCTGGTCACATGTATCCTTAGTAGCTGCCCTCTTAATTCTTACATTTTCTCACCACCCACTGTGTATCTGAATTGTGCCTTATTGGTAGACCATTCTAGGCAAAAAGAAAACCTGGGAGTTTCTCTGTTGTTCTTGTTAGGTGTTGGGTTGATATAAGGGCATTTTCAAACATGCTCTCAAGAATCATAATTAGTTCTTATATCTGTAGAGACAAGAAGCCCATAGAAAATACTAACTGGCATCGTGAAGAATAATCATTGTCAAATCGAGGCCATTGTGAATAGTCCTCATACATAATTGCCTTGGTTAGACTGAGCACCAAAGAGGGAATTTTAACTCGTTGCTAAGAATCTGTAACAGAGGCTGGGGATATGGCTGTGATAGAGAGTAGTTTCTGGACATAGGCAAGGCTCCAGGTTCCATCTCAGGTACCACAGAATAAAATAGGCCTTGTCAAATATGTGTTGAGCTATTTTTGGGATACAGTGAAAAATCTTGTTTTTTCCCATTTCCATCATGGTTTAGGTAAATTCAAAAGAATATCCACATATGAGTCTCTACTTCACCATCCGAGAACTGTGTGGCAACAGATGCTGTCAAGGGATGGAGGATGGGCAGATGATGGGGTTATACAAGCATATTCTGTTTGGTGATGAGTCCCCGTCTTGGCACGCAAGGTTCCTGGAAGGGAAATGACCTTGTTTTTCTCTAAAAGTGCATTCTGGGGTAAGAGGTACAGGTCCATGCCTGTAAAGTTGTGAGCATCATCTCCTACCACTGCAGGTAAGGCATTGTGGGTCTTCCCTTTAATATCTTTCTCCAAATCAGAGGCAGATATGGAAGCACATGGCAGAAGTGTGCCTCAGCCACAGGAGAACAGACTCTCTGTGGACCAGTTGCTATGAAGAGACTTCCTAGCACCGGCTGGTTCTAATTTAAGTCCTTGGCTGGTTTCTGACAAGCCACTTTATGGGAAGGCATGATGATGTATAGCCTGCCCCGCTTCTACTGCGAGCGAGTGTGTCAACATCACCCACCATTCTGCATATTCACTTTGCTCCGGTCCACAAATAACTGCTCCCCCTTTACCTTTCCCATTCAAGGTTGTGTCCTGATCCCAATACATCTGTGTTTAGGGCAAAACTGGAGGGTCGTCAATTAATCTTATGTGTGACAGTTAATTACTCCCTGAAGTCTCCTCCTCTCTTTCCCAGCTGGCTGGGCAAGTAGAGAGGCTTCTTTCAGATGCCAGCATCCTGTGTCTCCCTAAGGGCTGGATTCTGTCAGCATTTGCTCTCCCACCTACGCTGCTATAGTGGGAGGGGATTTGAGGGTTTATATTCAAGGAGAATAGCTAAGCACTCTGTCTTTCAAGGCTGCTTTGCTTGGGGATTTCATGCATGTGACCCTTAAGCTCCTACCTGGACCTCTACTGCTAAAAAACAAAAAAAAAAAAAAATGGTGATTTTTCTTGTTCTTCATTCTTGATTACAAAGTCCGTTTTTACCTAGTGTCATTTCTATCATGGACTCAACATGTAAACAGCCCCCTCTCACATTCTGCTGTGTTCTCTCATACTTGAGGTTTTTCCAAGTACCAAAGATTTGACTTTCCTCCTTTAGCTGTATCATAAGTTCATTTTCCAGTTCTTTTTTTCTTGATGTTTATTTTTTTCTAACATATTCTAGATACTAACCCTCTGTCAGATGTATAACTGCTAACTATTTTTTTTCCCAATCTCTGGATTGCTGTTTTCCTTGAATGATGTCCTTTGCTGTAGAGAAAAATTTTAGCTTCATGAGATCCCATGAGTCAATTGTTGGTCTTAATACATGTGAAGTCTGGGTCTTGTTCAGAAAGTCCTTTCCTGAGCCAGGGATATTCTCTAGGTTCTCTTATGTCATCTTCAGGGTGTCCATTCTTATTTATTTATTTATTTATTACTTCAGGTTACATCTCCATCTCAGTGTCTTCTTTCTGCCCCTTCCAATCCCGCCCTTCCACCATCTACCCCCTGTTCCTTCCATCCCACTCCTCTGGAGTGGAGTATCCTTAGAGCTAAAGGAGATCAAGGGGATACAAATTGGAAACAAAGAAGTCAAATTATCCCTATTTGCAGACAATATGATAGTATACATAAGTGACTCAAAAATTCCACCAGAAAACTCTTACAGCTGATAAATACCTTCAGCAAGGTGGCTGGATACAAAATTAATTCAAAAAATCAGAAGTCCTTCTTTTTACAAAAAAATAAATGGGCTGAGAAAGAAATTAGGGAAACAACACCCTTCACAATAGCCACAAACAATATAAAATACATGGGGGTAACTCTAACCAAGCAAGTGAAATACCTGTAGGGCAAGAACTTCAAGTCCTTGAAGAAAGAAATTGAAGAGGCCATCAGAAAATGGAAAGATTTCCCATGTTCATGGATAGGTAGGATCAACATAGTAAAAATGGCCATTCTTCCAAAAGCAATACACAGATTCAATGCAATTCCTATTAAAATACTACCACAGTTCTTTATAGACCTGGAAAAAGCAATTCTCAACTTCATATGGAAAAATAGAAAACCCAGAATAGCTAAATCAATCCTGTACAATAAAAAAACATCTGGAGGCATCACCACCTCAGATTCAAGCTGTACTACAGAGCAATAGTAATAAAAACAGCATGGTACTGGTATAGAAACAGACCAGTGGATCAATGGAATTGAATTGAAGACTCAGAAATGAACCCACACACCTATGGTCTCTTAATTTTTGACAAAGAAGCCAAAACCATACAATGGAAAAAGGATAGCATCTTCAACAAATGTTGCTGGTCCAACTGGATGTCCACATGTAAAAGAATGAAATTAGACCCATACTTATCACCTTGTACAAAACTTAAGTCCAAGTGGATCAAAGGCCTGAACATAAAGGCCAGACACACTAAATCTATTAGAAGAGAAAGTGAGGAAAACCTTCGAACTCATTGGCATATGTACAACTTCCTGAACAGAACACCAACAGCACAGGCTCCAATACCAACAATCAATGAATGGAACCTCATGAAGCTGAAAAGCTCTGTAAGGCAAAAGACACTGTCATTCGTATAAATGAAATGGGGCAGGGTGTGTCATGTAGGGACACTCCACTCCAGAGGAGTGGGGTGGAAGGGATGGAAAAAGAACACTGTGATGGAGATTTAACCTGAAATAATAAATATTAAAAACAAAAAAATTATTCAAGTAAAATGCTTTACTTTACAATTGCAATGGCAGTTTAGGACTGCCCATTTTTAGCTATTCCCTGAATTGTATGTGCACCTTGAAATGCTTTTTGCTTTACTATTAGGACATTTTGAACTGGAGTGACAAACAACAGTGGTGTGCAGTCTCCTAGTCTTGGGAATAATTTGTCTTCATCATGGCAAAAACCACATATTTCAGAAGACTAGAGAACCTGGGGCCTGCCCTTAGTCTGTGTTCTGCCCAGTGATGACTCATAACATAGCTCCTCTCTCTCTCTCTCCTTATCTTGTAAAGGAGAAAATAGCTACTGTTTTCAGTGTCTGAATAGTAAAAATCAGTGGCACAGTGTTATACTGTATGCTTTTATGAAAAGAAAGTTTATATATATTATTAAAGACTCCCTTTAGGGTCCGGGGGTGGCTCGGTGGGTAGAGGGCTTGCCCTGAAAGTGAAGAGCTGAACTTCATCACCAGCACTTGTGTAAAAGGCCAGGCATTGTGGATCATACTTTAATCCCTGCACTTGGAGTGTAGAGACTGGAGGTCCCCAGAACTCATGGGCCTGTCTGGCTAGGTAAATCAGAGAGCTCCAGATTTGATGAGTTGTCTCAAAAAATCAGGTGCAGAGTGACTAAGAAACATACCTGATATTAACCACAGACCCACCTCCCTCTCTCTCTCTTTCTCTCTCTCTCTCTCTCTCTCTCTCTCTCTCTCTCTCTCACACACACACACACACACACACACACACACACACACACACGCACACACACATTAACGCAAACACACACCACACAAGAATATTAATTAAAAGAGCCTGCTTTATCCATTTTCCTATGCTATTTATCTCACCTTTCTCATCTTGTAACTGGACTGTCATTTCCTTCCCGTGTTTCATGCTCTACTTAGTCTGTACTTTGGCCCATATGGATGGCTGTACCTTGAATTTACTTCCACTTGACTGTACATCCTTTCCACCCTCAAAGACTGCCAAAATCCTGCCACCTTCACAAACACTTCCTCTATTCACTCATCCAGAGCCCTTCCCCTTCTTTTTCCTGTGTCATTGTCTCCTGTCTCTCCAGCCCCTTCACCTCCAACTGTCATTGCCCTTCACATAGTAAGTGCTTAGTAAATACTGAGAAAAGAATTGCCTAGAAAATTCTGAGCCACATGCCACATGCCCTTCAGATGTCTGCGACAACTAGACGCCTACATTCCAAACTTAGGATGTCTCACTCATTAGGAAGTTGACAAGCTGCCTAACTGTTTGAACAGCTTCCAACACATTATAAATGTTTGGATAAAGCCACCATCAATGCACAGTCATTGCAGAGCCAATAAAACCCGACCTTGGCTCCCTCCTCTCTATTTGCATGTTTCTTTTTGCTCCTTCTCCCAAGGCAACAGGAGAAAGTAGGGGAACAGCCAGGGAGGGGAACTATTCTTGTAGGCATTATATTTGGAACTGATAGAAACCAGGATTGATAGAACCTGGAACTAATAGAAAACACGATTGTGATTATATGTCAGTTAAACAGGGCAGAAGTCTTTTTGATGCTATGTCATAGTTACTAGCTCCTCGAGAGCAAATGATTATTCAACCTCATGTTATTTGAACCATACAGTTGATAGGGTGCAGTGTCTGAACCCCAGCCCTTTTGGTATGTGGACATTGTCATCATTTCGATACAAGGTTCCTGGAGATATATCTGCTGAAAGCTTGGTTTCCAGAGCAGTAGTATAGAGAGGTGATTGGTTTTGAGGACTCTGACCCCATCAGTGGACATAGAACTGATTGTTTCAGAGCTTCCTGGATTATTATCAGATAGTACAATGTTTTTGAGGAAAGTGGATCCTTATCTTATATCCTCTACTCCTTTCTCTACCCAACTCCTGTGTTTCTAAAGAGTGGGTCTCTGGACAAATACCCCTAGTATCAACATCATGGCTTCCGCATCTACCTCTTGTTTGAAGAAGTAGACCTCTGGATTCATTCCCCTATAGTCCTGTGTCATGCTATCTACTCCTTTCTCAAGAAAACAGGACAAAGAACGTCAGCTTGCTTTTTCTACTCATAGAGTTCTCCGAGGGGATGATACCACTCATGATGGGCTGGTTATCCACAACATCAATTAGTGTTACTATGGTAATTCCCACAGACATTAGTATAGGCTACCCTGACACTAGACAACCCTCAGACTTTGAAATATGAATGGATCAGAAAGTCTGGTGCTCAAACATACATATAATTGCACTAATAATTGGACATTTGGGTGGTGTGTCTCTTTGATATTTCTTTATTTAATATTTCCCTTGTTTATGGCAGTAAGACAGCTCCATTGAGAAAATTACCATGAGTGAGTGAAGATATTAGTGGATCCTAAACACAAGGTGGCAGCTTTCTTTCCTTTGCTCACTGTTCCCAGGGCCTAGGTAGCCTATTTCCCCACATTCTTAAATAATATCCTGAATAGATTTTGTAACTTTCTGTTAATTTTGGTTATCCACATACAGTCTCAATTGTTACTTATGTGTTAGTTATTTCCTTGCTTTGCATTTAAATTCATTTTAATGATACTTTAAAACTCAGGTGGGGGGCAATGAGGCCTTTGGGCTTACCAGCTATAAAAGAGGGTCTCCCAGGTATCTAAAAGGAAGGTAAGTGCAAGAAGGAAGTCATTGGAGGCAGGGTCCTTTTCTGAAAGTATTGTGTTAGAGCTCTCTAGAGGAACAGAACCATAGAATGAATATGTATCAGAAGGAAGATTACTAGATTGAAGTACTTACTCAGTGTTGTCTGTGCAGTCCAAAGTACCTTCCCACTGGGGAGGCTGACAACCTGCTAGCTGCTTGGCGCGTGAGGCTGGGTGCCTGGAGCAGTCCCTAACTGACACTGAAGGCATGGAACATTCCTGGAGAGCCACTGTCTTCAGTCCACATTAGAATCTTGATGAAGCCAAGATCTAATGTCAGCAAAGGAGTGCAACATTGGCAGCAAAAGAGTGAAGAACCAGCTCACCAGCGAGATCTGAAGACAAGCAAAGAATAGGTCTTTCCTTCCTTTTCTCTGGGCTGCCACTCTAAGGTGCCACCTGCACTCAGTAGATCTTCCTTCTTGAAGCAAATCGGATCAAGGACACACACACACACACACACACACACACACACACACACACACAGACAAACATACCTTGCTTGTATGCCTAGTGGCTTTGTCTGTTAGTTGATTCCAGGTCCAGTCATGTGGACAGTCAAGTCCAGCCATCGGAAGTACCTGTGTTACAATTTCTTGGAAGTTTCTCCACTTTCTCTGACGGTTGTATTCATCAGAAAGCAGTATCCTGTTTTCCATCCCCATTTGCACTTTGCCACATGTCCTTCCTCAGTCTGTGTTGTGGCGGAACAGAGTCCTTTTTAGATACCCGCCACATTACTGCAGCAGGTGACGTTTGACCAGGGAAGAACCTCCAGCCTCCCTTTCCCATCACTAGGAAGGGCTTCTGTTAGCATGGGCCTGCAGCTCCAAATGTGACCAGTCCTCCATATGGGATCTGTCTGCTTAAATACATTGCCAGATAAAGGAGGAGCTGGCTTGGTGGGTAAAAGAGGTGTTTGCATTGCAAGCTGGCGACCCAAGGTCAGATGACCTCCAAGCCTCTATACACCTCACACAATATATAAACAAGTATCTATAAAAATAAATAAAATTTAAGAATTTATTACAAGGCTTCTCTTAAAATTTATCCATATATATAAATATATCCCTGTGTGTGTGTATGATATCAGATCTTGAAGACAGAATATATATAATAAAAGCCAGGGATGATGGTGTTCATTTGTAACTTCAGCATCTGGGAGACCAAGACAGGAGGGTTCTTAGGGTCAGTGGCCAGCATAGTCTATTTTGTGACATCCAGATAAATGAGAGACCCTGTCTCAAAAGGCAAGGTGATTTCCTTTGAAGAATTACACTCAAGTTTTCTTCTGGTCTGTATATGCATGCTTGTCTACATGTCCATGAACAAATACACAACACACACACACACACACACACACACACACACACACACACACACACA